>JAKOGI010000004.1:410000-660000 GCA_029747015.1 Carnegiea gigantea | reverse complement strand
TGATGGTTTTAATGTTAGGTGTCTCAAGAAGGTGTGGCTAATAATAGGGAAGGATTTCATTGACTATATTATGCATTTCTTTGATACAGACACCTTTCATCATAGCATCAACACCACAAGAATTGTTCTTATACCTAAGAAAAATGAAGCCACTCAACTCACAGACTACAGGCCCATTAGTATGGTGGGAAGTATGTATAAGATCATTTCAAAGGTCTTGAGTAAAAGATTAAACAGGGTAATACCATTATTAATTGGGGAAGCCCAGACCGCATTCGTAGGAGGTAGACAAATTCTGGATGATGCCTTCATAGCAAATGAAGCAGTGAATTGGTTAAAGAAATACAAGGGAGAAGGAGTCCTACTTAAGTTAGATTTCCAGAAAGCATATGATGCCATAGCTTGGGAAAGTTTAGAACCTGTGTTATTAGAAATTAGGTATGGATCAAAATGGAGGCAATGGATCCGAGTTTGCCTAAACACAACCCCTATCTCCATTCTCTTTAATGGTTCACCTTATAAGCTATTTAAAATGAGAAGAGGATTAAGGCAGGGTTACCCTCTGTCACCCTTTCTATTTGTTATAATGGCTGAAGTGCTAAACAAAATGCTTAAGGATGTAGCAGAGCTTAGAGTTAAGGCTTATTAGAGGGGTGGCAGTGGGAGCAAAGCTAGTTACGCTAATTCACTTGCAGTTTACAGATGACACTCTGGATTTTTATGAGGCTAAAGAGCATTATCTTTCAAATATCAAGAAAATTCTACTCAGCTTCCAAGTCTTCTCTGGGCTCGAAGTCTGAGCTAATAGTCATGGGAAAAGATGAAGCTTGGGTGAGAAATGCAGCAAAGCAGCTAGGATGCACTTTGGTTAGTCTACAAATCACATACCTAGGAGTTCCCCTTGGTGGAAATATGAAAAGGCCTTCATCATGGCAATGTATCATCAGTAAAATCTAGGAAAGATTGAGTTCATGGAAAGGACATTGCCTCTCCCGAGCAGAAAGACTAGTACTAATTAAATCAGTTCTGAATAGCTTGCCAGTATACCACTATACCTTTTTAAAATGCCAAAGAAGGTTGCAACAGAAATAATTAGAATCCAAAAAAGATTCTTATGAAATGGCAGTAAAGAGGAGAAGTATTCTGCCCTACTTAAGTGAGAGTTTGTACAAAGACCAAGAAAATATGGAAGTTTGGGGGTACCAGACATCTTGATCAAGATTGCAGCCTTATTATTTAAATGGTGCTGGCGATTTACGTGCAAAGAAGGAGCGTTATAGAGAAGGATAATTACCTCAATCCATCATCAAGACAGGGCTATCTTGCCAACCTACACCATTACTTAGATACCAGGCCCCTGAAGAGATATACAACAATTGGCACAAGAGAATAGTCCTGTCTCAGTAGCTTTTTACCAGCATATTTACGTGCAGCTAGGAGATGGAGCCAATGTGAGATTCTAGGAGGATAGGTGGGTCCAACACGGAATACTAAAACAAATCTTCCCGAGCCTATACAGGATTTCTAGCTAGAAGGGAGAAACAGTGACACATATGGGCTGGTATAAAGGAGACATATGGAGATGGACATTAACCTGGAGGAGGGAACTAAACCTGGATGAAGGTAAGAAGGTAGAGAATCTAAAGCAGATATTGACCCTAGTTTATCCAAGAATAAATGTCAAAGACAAGGTTTTATGGGATACGAAAGAGAAGTTCAAGAGTAAAGACCTAGTCAACAAAGTTAACAAAGTCATGGCACAAAGAGCTTTGGTAGATTGCCTGGTTAGTTCAGTGTGGGGTCAATTAACACCACCCAAAGTTGAGTTCTTTATATGGCTTGCCTTACTAGGTAAGTTCAACACAAAGACATGCTTGCTAGGAAAGGTATGATGTAGGGTCAGGCAAACCTATGCACCATCTGTTGAGCTCTGCCTGAGGATTTGTCTCACTTGCTTGTTAAGTGTATGTACTCGTGGTCAATCTAGGACGATCTTGCAAGTAGGTTTGCGGAATAAATAACTATGCCACAGAGCTTTAGAGGGTTCTTTGAATGGTGGATTGTAAGAAGGTTCCAGAGCAAGGTGAGGAAGAACTTATGTATTGCCACTTTTTATGCCACAGCTTAGAGTTTGTAGATGAAACGCTATGCAATGATTTTTGAACAAGAAGAATTTAATGGAGAAGAAATGTGCCACCTGATAAAGTGGAGAGTTGCCTTGTGGTCAAAAGCATGGAAGGAGCCCCCACTTTACTCAGCAGAGGAACTAGCACCTAACCTTGGTGAGGTAGCAACATGGGTGTGATTAAGTGTGAAATGGAATTGACTACCCCTAGTGCTCCTATGCTTGCTTTTTGTGGTGGTTTGCTTTTTCACCTTTTACTTTGTCTTGTTTTGGTCTGGTTTTGATTGATTGCAGTGGTGAAGTCTTTTTAATGTTGATATTTTGTATGTGTAATTGCCTTTGGCACAAATTATCAAAAAAAAGGGGCTATAATTACCCGTAAATTGGTGATAAGCCTCAATTTTCTCAATTTTAAACACCCTATTCAATTTACAAGTATATCTTTACTAGGTTGATATCTATTTTCCATAAACTCTCTCCCTTATGTGATAGTCGTTCCCCTTTTTTGATGGGGATTTTCTATCCTTGCCTTGGTGCAAATTTTGATGTGACTTTTTCCTCCCATGTTTGTGTGAGTTTTCATAGATTTTCAAATATCAAATTATGAAAAATAGTTGGATTTGATCGTATCTAGCATGCTTTGAATAAATAGACGATGAATTGACAATGAAATTTTATATGGTTCTACCATGTCGTTCTTCTTTTCAAGTATTATGTCTCATGCCAAATAAGTACTTACTCCATGGAATTAAACTACAACTTATCGATATTCGAAATATACACACTGATGTTGAAGAACACGGTTAGCAGCTAGAAGGATGTTGCAAATTTAGAGCTAATCGAAACTATATTTACTAACTTTTCGGATATGAGGATTTCTATTGATGTTCTAGATCTATTTTGTCATATGAATATTATCATAGATATCGTGTGACTTTTCACTATTGAATCTCCCCTTTTTTATTAAAAAAATGGCGTAATTAGGACTATAGCCGGCAAATGGGTCAATCGAATTGGGTATGGGTCGGGTCTTAGTTTGGTCCGGGTCAATTTTAGGTCAATCATGTTTAGGTCGGGTTCGGGTTTGGGTCAATTTCGGGTCAACCATGTTTGGGTCCTGTTCGGGTTCGGGTCGGGTGGAGTTTGGGTCGGGTATGCTTCGGATTGTGTACGGTAGCCCAATTCGGATCAAATATGGGTCAAGTTTAATTAGGGTCGGGTGGGATTCGGCTCAATATTCGGGTGAATGTAGGGTTAGGTGTAAATCGGATTAAGTATAAATTAATTCGAGTTAATTTCGGGTCAACGTATATTTTGAATGCGGTCATTTCTAATGTTAAATTATATTTAAAAGATAAAATCCGTTTAGTTAGACAAGCCCATAACCCTATTTATTATGTGTTCTTCTTTTAAGTCATATGTTAGTGTTGAATCGTTTATACATCTGTAACTCTATATAAGTATATATATATATATATATATATATATATATATATATATATATATATATATATATATATATATATATATATAAGTTTTAAAGCTTAAGCAAAATTAAAAGGAACTTTTGTAATTTAAATTTTTTATGAGCTTAGGTATACATTTACTATGAATGTTAGTAAGTTACAAGTACAGCCCATCAATGGCCCTATATCTTATCCAATTATGCGGCATGCAATTATCTAAATTATTGCGGGCCGTTAAGTTAAGTTTCATTGTTTCAAGTATCTCAATTGAGGTTATACTATGACAAAACTAGCGAATTAACCTAGCGTCAATCATGATTCATGAGTCAATTGTCTCATTTGCGATGCTCAACGCCAAATATATATACATACCTTGAAAAATGACCAATAAAAGAAAGAAAATAATAGATTTTTTATTTTGACCCCCGTGTTGGTTCATAACTTGACGTTTGTCATATTTGAGTTGGTAAACAGAAACATGTTAGTTCAAGTCAGTATTTTTAATAATCAATTCAATATTTTTTTGAAAGCTCATTAAGCAATCATATATCAAGATTGATTTATCTACGTGAGATGTCTATATCTGTTAATTAATAATTATCATTACATTTATGTGATTGTGAATGTTGGTTATGATAAAAGAAAGAAAATAATAAATTCAAATGAGTCATATTACTATGAGATCATACGCAAACAGATATTCTTGAATATGATTATGGAGAATTAAAATTTAAACATGTTATGAAGATAATTTAGGATTGTAGTCTGTAGATGAGTAATCCACTAATATAGTATTTAGACTGAATGACGGTAATCACACTGTCATAGGCATTAAGTGAATTAAACACTAAAACAATATTGCTAGATCCTAAGAAGTTTAATAATCTGTCAATTATGCTTGCATTTTCTTAGTTCTTATTTTGACCAAATATTATATCTCTTATGCTTTATTATTTTTACTATATATCTATCAAATTAAAAATTAAAAAACTATTAATTATTTTATTTTTTCCTCTTAAATTTCATTTGATTTCATTTATCAAATTTCCCCCTTAAGTCTTTAACTCTTAAATCATTTTTCTTTTTCCCTCCTAAGCTCAAGTAATTGAGATTTAAAATTTTAGAATTTTCACCCAGAAGTCTAAAACCTTTTTTAAAAAAAAAGGCAAATGTTAGCAATAATTTTGTAATCTTTATATTATAAATAGAAAAATGGGTGAAGGGTTGAGAATCAGCGACATAGTCATTGTGAATTGTAATTCATTCTCGCTTTTTGTCATCTTTTTAAATTTAAAATTTAAAATCTACCTATACCGTAACTGTTAAAATTATTTATTTAATTGATCTTAGCCGCGGATCGAAACGGTTAATTTGAAAAAACAAATAAAATACAAAATGCAGTCTGTAAATGAAACTGAACATGTTTTTCTCTCTGTAGACCAGTGTGTTGGTTCTCCGCACGTCTTCCAACCCCTCAACCCCACGTGATTCTTCTTCCCCTTTTCCTTTCTCTGCACATCTTCCAACTCCTCAACCCCATGTGATTCTTCTTCCTCCTTTTCCTTTCTCTGCACTAACCTCTATATCTCTTCATCAATTGCAGTCCAAAAAATCTCTGCGAAAGGGACAAAGTAAAAGCTTACTTCTCAAGCCTCACTGCCCTCACAGTCACACTCTCAAATCTCACAACCCTCTGCTCACAACCCTCTCTACTCTCTAGCCGTCATCGCCCTTTGTGACAGTGCTCGGCGACTCTGACCTCTGTTGCTCAGTCGCCCAGTCTTCCTTGAACTATAGCTGACGCCAGCTGCTGGCAGAAATCTTCAAGCCTCACACTCCCCATCTCTCACAAGTCACAACCCTCCCTCTCTCTATCTCTCGAAGCATCGACGCCGAAAGGCTGACCGGTCGACCAGTCCCTCGAACCACTCAATCGATAGTTGCTCGGACCTCTCAGCCACCCAGCCCCTCAAACCTCTCAGTCGACACCTCGAACCCCACGACTGCTGCTCGGCAGCTGCTTGGAGCCACCCACCTAGTCCCTCGACGGTTGCTCGGAGCCTTGAACCTCTCAGTCGACGCCAGTGTCACCCGGTTAGTGAAATAATGCCTCTGTGGCTCTTTTTGGTTTGTTAATTCTCTCCCCTCAGGGAAGCTTGAGGGAGGTTTTGACTTGAGAAGAGTTCTTATAGTTGAGAATTATTAGGGGATTTTTAATTTTTTTCAGTTTTGGTTTTGAGGTTTTCATGTTTCAGACTTTCAGGGGGGAAAAAGTTGTGATTTCTTTTTTGGTTTGAGGATTTTGGCCTTTTTTGGTTATTTTTTGTTAGTTAAATGAAGTTTGTATTTTTAGAAATGGTGTGTGAACAACATTACTTTCTGCTGTTTTCATAGAAACTATTAATTATTTATGCTTAAAATACGAACTGAAAAAGATAAACTGGAAGTAAGCCCATGCCAATTTTGTTAAGCACATTTGCACAAATTAGGTTAACCTGACAATATAATTACAACTAATGCATAGCACAATAAGGCTAGCCAGACCTTGACCACACCTGCCTGATTGTATTGTTTGTGTACAATCCAATCCAATCCATGGTTCTAGTATGTTGAATGTTAGTAAGTTTCTAGGTACTTTTTTTTTGTGTTCATTTGTTTGACTGTATACTTTAATCCTAACCACTACAAGTACTTTTCATATTTTATAGACTCGATGAAGTTTCTAGATATATTTGCATATATAGTTCATGTTTTCCTTTGGGTTGAACTTCCTAGTTACATTGTGCTAGTTTTGAATTAAATGCAGAGAGCTTTGGACATTGAGCGACAAGGAAATGAAATACATGCCAATGAAAATTTGAATTCTATTTCTACAATAACAACCCTTGACACCCTTGTCGAAGATGATAAAAAAAGAAGTTTGGTGTGGTAAGAGTTTCTTGTGATGGATGGGACCAATTTCAGTGATGGCAAGAAGGGAGCAAAATGCTCATATTGTAAGAAAGCAACCTTTCTTGCTATTGCGCAATATGGAACTAGCAATATGAAGAAGCATCTGGAGAAGTGTAAAGCATATCAAGCTGCAAAGTCATCTGAAGAATGAGGAGGTGAGAAAATGTGTGAACAAAAAGTTTATCGTGATTTGCTAGCTAGGGCAATCATAAGGCATGGGTATATTTTTTCTTGGGTTGAGCATGAACGAAATAGAGAGATTCATACATACTTGAACAATGAAGTTAGAACCATAACTAGAGACACAGCGAAAGCTAATTGCCTTAAGTTACATGCTTAATTTAAAAATTAACTTAGGTTAGCTGTTTTTGCACTTCCTAGACGCATTTCTTTGACTTGTGATATGTGGACCTCTTGCCACATAGAGGGATATTTGTGCTTGACTGCTCACTATGTGGATTCGGATTGGAAGTTGACTATTAGAGTTTTAAATTTTCATCACTTGGAACCTCCCCATACTGGATCTATTTTATGTGGTGTTGTGCATGACTTGTAGCAAGAATGGGGCATTCAACATAAGATCTTTTTAATAACATTGGACAATGCATCTAGCAATGACAAAATGCAAGATGAATTAAGATCCAAGCTTTATGGGAATGAACATTTATTAGGTGATGGGGAATATTTCACATTTGGTGTGCGACACACCCATTGAATCTTGTTGTTAAAGATGGCTTGAAAACAATTGACAATTGTGTTGTTAAGGTTAGAGAAAGTGTGAAATATGTCAAGGGATCAGAGTCTAGAAAGAAGATTGCTGAGCATTGTGTCAAACGGTGTATGATCTTAGAAAACAAGGCTTTGTGGTTGGATGTGCCTACTAGATGGAACTCTACTTATGAAATGCTTGATCGAGCACTTCTTTATATTGATGCTTTTAAGTTACTTGCTCAAATTAATCCTATGTACAAGACTCTTCCAATAGATGATGAATAAGAAAGGATTACAAGAATTCATGAACTTCTTGGAGCTTTTTGTGACATAACTCATATGTTTTCTAGTAGTAAGTATACTACATTAAACTTGTACTTTAAAAGCGTGTGTAAGATTAATATGTTCTTGAAAGAGCAATTAGATTGTGATGATCCAATTATTAGGAATATGGTCATGGAGATGAAAGCAAAGTTTGATAAGTATTGGAGTGAGTATACCTTATTATTTGCTTTTGCCACAATTCTTGATCCTCGATGTAAGTTGATGTTCATCAAGTATTGTTATGAGAAATTCTATGAAAATAAGAAAATGGCAATTAGAAAAGTGAGCAATATACAATTCATGTAGGAGATGCTTCTTAGAGAGTATACCCAATGCACTAATTCTCCAACTCCTATTTTATCATCAACACCATCATCACACACTGGTGGATCGAGTTTAAGAATTGGAAACCGCAAATGTAAATTTGACTATTTGGCGATACGTTTTCTATAATTCTATAATATTTTACTCTTTTTTTTTTAAGGACATCACAGTGAGATCAATCAAGTTATTTTTTTTTCCAGTTAAATTGATATTAAGGTGATAAAAATGTATTTCCAATTTCTATATATTAAGTGTAATTTTGTATTTTGTAGGAATTTGATGAGAATGATAGTAAGTATTCAAGTGGAAGTGGAAAGCCAATACTTGATACTTATTTGGAAGATCCCAAAATTGAGCGTAAAGTAGACTTGGATGTTTTAGAGTTTTGGAAAACCAATCAAGAGAAGTATGGTGAACTCTCTCATCTAGCTAGGGATGTTTTGAATGTCCAAGAGTTTTGGAAAACCAATCAAGAGAAGTATGGTGAACTCTCTCATCTAGCTAGGGATGTTTTGAATGTCCAACTCACTAACGTTGCTTCGGAGTCAACCTTTAGCATTGGAGGTAGGATTTTAAATAAGTAGAGAAGCTCTTATATTCTTGAGAATGTGGAAGCATTGATAACAACCTGGACTTGGTTATATGGCTTCCAATGTAAATATTGAGTATCTTCTTTTTTATTTATTTATATTTATCTTTTTTCCCACTTTTGTGAATTTTTGTTGTGCATTTTGTTTCACTTTAGCGCAAGAAGAAGAAGAAGAAGAATTCATTGTATCAAATGTGGATTGGTCAAGTACTAAAGGTATTAGATTTTCCCCCTGGCGTAAATGATGGCCAAGGTAATTGATCACTTACTTTAGTACTTGGTTAGTTAATTCACCCTATGTCCCTAGTTTTTGGATTCCTCTCATGGGTTTATACTATTTTGGAATTTTTTCATCTTGATAGGACCTTGGATTGGGTTTCTTTGAAGGATTTGATGCAATATGCGAGGTAGTTGCTCTATTCTTTTTTAATTTTTCAAGTCTCATTATTGCTATGTTATATATGAATATGTGAAGTGGATGGAGCAAACTATAAAGACTCATGTCAAGTGAAAAAAGCAAGATGCCAAAAGCGTTGCCATCTTGTTTTTGTTTGCTAATGTTTTCTATTATCTCAGTTTCTAGGTTTAGAAATATGTTAAGATTGTGGCTTCTTTTACTTGGTCAGATTTGGAGACCCAATCGCGTTGTCTTTCTCTTATTATTGTAATTTGTGTGAACTTCATTAATGCTTAGATATGTAACTAAGACGATGATCAAGGATTATCATGTGAACTTTTACATTTGATGTAAACTTTATTTTTGATTGGTATCGCATTTGTAATAGTTGAACTAAGAATTTGCATGTGGTACTATTACCATAGTTTGGGGGATGTCAACCCCATGTCTCCAGGTGAGTGGCCTGTTGAGTTTGACATTGTGATGTGGATCATTGTTTATGTTTCGACATGGCTAGATTTATAAGTATTGAGCTACTGTAATGATTGACAACTTATTGGATTAGCAACTTATGGGATTAGCAACAAGCCAACAAGGCAACAACCAATAGGCTGAAATATGTCAAAAGCATTATATTTTACCTACTTGGTTAAGGCTTTAATGAATTATGTACTTTGGTTACAGGTGGATTATGATTTGCTTGTTTATCGAAGCTGTGCTAAATTATGAATTTGCGATAGGAGCTTTTCTTCTGGGCCTTAACAATAAAACTTAGAATTAGGAATAGTTTTGTGTTGACTAGTTATGATTTATGAGTATTCGGGTCATATTCTGGTCGGGTATACTCGAGTTTAGGTTTAATTCGGGTCAAATTGAGTCGGGTAGGAATCGGATCGGTTTAAAACGGGTACGGTTCAGGTCTAGTTCGGATTGTCCATTTTTGGGCTACTTCGTTTCGGGTTACTTCGTTTCGGGTTTGAATTGGGTTGGTCATTTCGGGTGTGGGTGATTTTGGGTCACGCTACAATTCAGGTTTCATTCCGTTACGAATCGGTTTACTTCGGATGTTCGGTCCAAATCAATTCATCATATTTCGGGTGTCAGTTCGGGTATGAATCCGGACAATTCGGTTCAGGTTTCAAGTCTTGGGCCAGTTTGCTAGGTCTAATTAAGACAGTCCCTGTGTAAAAGCCATTAATCATGTTCATGGAAATATTTAGTTCTGACTGAGAGACATATGAGGGCAGTGGGGTGGATGGTGGACCTCTCCATATGGTCCTTGTTTGCAGGATTTAAGCCCCCTTATATACACGCTCCATAGAACAATAGTGTGAGAGTGAGGCTGATAGTACTGAGAGTGATAGAGAATGAGGGGGAAGGTATAAGTGAAACCTCTCCCCAGAGCACATACAATGACGAGCTAAAAATTTGGCTTACCAGTAACTCAGTAAGGACCTACGATCTTCACAATAGCTTTTGAGCTAATTTTCTGGTCACAAGCTTTTCTTTTTTCAATGCAAGACTCATAATATTGACTCACCATATAAAATAACTCCCATAAATTTCACCACTAAATATACTTGATTAATTTTATTCTTTTTATTATTTGCATGAATAAGGTATGAAAAATAATTTGTGAATTTTGTAAAAATTGAATACTTAATTTGAAATGACAAATTTACAAAAAATATTAATTGAATAATAATTAATTTAAAAATTGTATACAAAACATACAATGGCCATGCAAAAAATAAGTAAGCAAGTATATATGATATCATACCCTCTCTCTCCTGCCTTTCTCTCTCATCCCTTTCAACCCCTCAGACCGCTCATCTTCGTCTTCTTCTCCATTCCCCATCTGTGCTTCCTCTTCTCCTTTTTCTCTCCTCCATTTCTTTCCACCCACCTTGTTTCCCAGAATCTCAGCCCAAACTTTTTGTTTTTCACCCACAAAAAAAAGGAAAACAAAAAGAAAGTAAAAAAAAAAGCAAAAGCAGGAAAAGGGAGGGGATGTCCGAGCCGCTCAACGAGCAATGAGTCATGAGGGTCTTACTATGCGTCCACAAGCGGTTCGCCTGGGCGTCGACCCTTTTTTCTCACTTGTGAGCCATGCTTTGTGCTGTGGTCTCACGATCGTCTCCAGAGGAACTTAAGAGTTAAGACTCCAGCTTGAATAACCATACAAATGCCGTGTTTGGCAAAATTAGCTATTTAGGTAGCAGATAGCAGGTGAGACAACGGATAACTATTTAAATAGCTGATAGCATTTCTAATTTAGTTGTTAGCGGATAGCTGTTTAGATAGGTGGTTGAAACAATTGTGTTCGGTAAAGTTAGATGCTGAGCTCATTAATGTAAATCGACATAAAAGATATAGATAATTTCCAAATATAAAATTTTCAAAGGATATTTTTGGCTAAAAAATATAAAACAGTACTTCTAAATATCAAAAACTAATATTGTTAGCTTTTCAAAAATGCAACTGAAAATGTTAAATTTTAATTGAAATGCTATTCAAAATATTAGGTCACCCAACACCCAAAATTGATTAATTAGTGTATTGACTTGATTAAAATACTAAACGCTACTTAAAACGCTATTGTCGAGCACTGCCAAAATATTTATTATGAACCCACTTTATAACACACATATTTTTTTTTTTTGAATCCAAAAAAAAGAAAGTTGATTTTAAAGCAAAAGAAACAATAAAATAAAGGAAGAATTAGAATGTACAGAGGAACCCCACCAAGGTCCTTAATGCATGTCATTCTTTGAAACAAGCTGGCTGTCTGCAACCAAAAACAAAAAATCACATGTGAAGCTTGGGAGCCCACTGGAATTCATTCCAGTGGCTGCAAATGGCTTTAGATACTTCACATACACATAATGCAAAAGTTGGTGATATTCCTCCCCCTCAACCCCTCATGTATAATAAGTAGACAAAAAGGCAAGGCGTTGAAGTTCACATTAAACTTTCATTTAGTAGTAAAACAAAGAGTAACCAAAATGAAACTGTAGGCACAAAAAAAATTAAATACGGGCAACGTCACTAAATAGTTTAAGTTAATTAATATCGGCTAGTTCAATTAATTAATTTAACTATTTAGGTCTGAACGACTACCAAGTCAACGACTTAATCAAGTTTCAAGTTAACAGTCTGGTAAGATTATCAAATCAATGGCGCTGTGGACTACCAAGTAGTCAACTTAAATAGACTCCCAAATTATCGACCCAAGTTCAAGGCCCATCTATCGACCCAGGAATGCTATTAATCTGCAAGTCCTAGAAGAAAAGAGAGACTCCTCCCTATAAATATAGCTCCACCCCTCATTCAGGGAAAGAAATTTCTCTCACAAAAGACCCTCTAGAAAGAGACAACAAGTACATCAAAACGTGCCATTTATTTTAGAGATTGAAGTATACACTTGATCGACATTCAAGCTATTTCAACCCTCTATCAAGTCACAAGCAAGAGATCGAATCAGAGGATTTTAATTTGTCAATTTGTAACAAAATATTTAGAGACTGTACTTTATAAATACAAAAATTACATTTGTTCCATATTTCTTGTCTTAATTCGATTTAGACTTGAAATTTGTGGTTACAAATTTATGGCACGCTCGGTGGGATGTCTCTGTCTCTCATCTCCTTCTCTTGGAAATCTAAAATTTTTAGCCAACTCTCCGAAGGAAGATATGGCCACAAGAAATATCGCCTCTCTACCTTGGAAGAAGAAATCCGGATCTTTCCAGCGAAGATCCTCCAACTTTGACACCACTGACAACGCTGACTCCAACGTGCATGATGGAATCGGTAAAATGTCCTTTGTTGGCCCTCTCAAGGGGAAATCTATTCAAGAATTGAAGATGAAGCGTCAATCTCTATTTTTTGAAGTGGAAGATTATTACAACAGCGATTCTTCTGCGTCATCATTAAAGAAGGTAGCCCTTCCACAATCTGAAGCTCAATCATCCCCTACAGTCATCGTGCATGCTATGATAATAGGAGCTGTCAATTTTAAGAAAGAGTTCGCTAGCATGAAGGCAATGTTGGAGAGGCTCTCTAAGGAGAGTGCAGAGAAAGATGCATGGATCAAGTACCAAGAGGAAGATATTGCTAAGTTGCTGAAGAAACTGGACAAAGGGACACGTGCATCATCCAACAAAGGCGCAAGCAGTGATGAGGATGAAAAAGGGTCCAATCAAAGTGAGGCTTCTGAGGATGATGGCGGGTCAAAGAAGGACGGCAAGCCACAAAATGACTCATCTCTAGGCGCAATGGCTACTGAACAAATCCAGAAGTTGATTGCCATTATTGTCAAAACTCAGCTAGGGCTCGGCTCGCAGAAGAGTCATCTCTACATCAAACCCTACACGAAGAGGATTGATACTCTTCGTATGCCTTATGGTTACTAACCTCCTAATTTAACTAATTTGATGGGAAAGGTAACCCAAAACAACATGTTTACCACTTCATTGAGCCATGCAACAACGCTGGTACTAGCGGTGACTTACTAGTGAAACAGTTTGTCTGGACTTTGAAGGGCATCGCATTCAACTGGTATACCAATCTTCTGCCCGAGTCCATCGATAGCTGGGGGCAAATGGAAAATGAATTCTTGAATCGCTTCTATAGCACACGCTGTGTGGTCAGCATAAGTGAGTTGACTAACACTAGACAATTGGATGAGGAGCTAGTCATAGATTATATCAATCGTTGGCATCCCCTCTCTTTGAAGTGCAAGGATCACTTGCCTAAATCTTCTGCTTTTTAGATGTGTGCTCAAACGATGGAGTGGAATATCTTACACGCTTTGCAGTAAACAAGCCCTAAACTTTCCAAGAATTGGCAACACAAGCTCATGATGTGGAGCTTACAATCACCTAGTATGGAAAATGACTCGATGATGGTGAATCAGTGACATCGTTAAGAAGTAAAGGCTCTATGCCTAGAGTTTCTGCAGGGAATGAATGTCCTTATTCTGAGTCTGATATGCTAGAAATTCTTCACAAACTTCTCAAAAAAGGGCTTATAGAACTCCCAGAGTCAAGGCGTCCTGAAGAAATTGGATGAACTAATGATCCCCAATATTGCAAGTATCACAGGATCATCAGCCATTCTATAAAGAAGTGTAAGGCATTCAAGGGACAAGTCCTACCACTTATAAAGGAAGGAAAGGTCAAATTAGACGAATAAGACACCGAAGAATTTGACTGATCGTCTATTAAGATTAAAAAAAAAAGAACAGCTCGGTGCACAAGCGCTCCACGTTCACACAGGGTCCGAGGAAGGCCCCACCCAAGGGGTGAATTATAGGCAACCTAATCTGACTTTGTCAGTGGCTGATTCCAAGGCTCGAACCCATGATATTTAGGTCACACAAAGACAACCTTACCGTTGCTCTAATGCTTCCCTTCACAAAGGCAGTCTTGTGTACAAGCATCCAGCATTCACGCAGGATTCAGGGAAGGGTCTTACCCCAAATGGTGAACTGTAGGCAGCCTAAATTGACTTTGTTAGTAGATAAGTGTAAGGCTCAAACTCATAACATTTTGGTCACATAGAGACAATCTTACTGTTACTCTAAGGCTCCCCTTCAAAATCACTTAAAAGCTATTAAGTCACAAAATTAAGACGTCTAAGGCAACATAACTATATGCTTGATGAATACTTTCATATCACTCCTAAAGATTCCCAGGTCACAAAATAATTTTGACTTTCAAGTCACCCTTAAGACTTCCAAGTCCCAGTTAGACTCTCAAGTCAACAAACTATCAAGTCACCCGCAAGATGATCAATCAATCAAAATCAAAGACTTCCAAGTTGCCTAAGCTATCAAGTCAACAAAATTAAACATAACTAAGTCTCCTAAATTTAAGGCTCTCAAGTCAACGAAATTAAAGACTCTAAGTCATTGAAAATAAAGATCCCAAGTCTTCAAAGTTAAAGACACCAAAATGAGAGACTATCAAGTCAGTAAAATTCAAGGCTCCTAAGTCATCAAATTGCAAAGACTCCCAAGTAGCAGACTCCTAAGTTACCAAATCCCATGGACTTTCAAGTCGATCTCAATACTCCAAAGTTGTTTCTTCAATATTCCTAAGTCAGTAAAATTACTGACTCCCAAGCCACCGAGTAGACTCATAAATCATCAAAGTTCAAGTCTCTCAAGACAGCAAAATTAAAAGACTATTAAGTTGTCAAAGATCTAGACTCTAAAATCAAGAAAGTTCTAAACTTCAAGCAATCAAACGTAAAGACTCTCAAGTCTTCCAAGTTTAAGATTTCTAAGCCAACCAAATCATTGACTCCCAAGTCACTAAAAGGAATCCTGAGTGTTCAAAGTTCAAGACTCCCAAATTATCAGAGTTACTAATTCTCAAGTCATTGAGTAGACTCTTATGTCATCTAAGCAGACTTTAAATTGTCAGAAAGTGTTGCAGATTCTTCGGACTCATTCAAATTGGGGGCAACGATGACGTATGTCTCTTCCTTTGACTTGGTGATAATAGCGCTAGAGCCACCTTGTTCAAGATGTCCACCTCCTCCTTCATGTTAGCAACGCACAACGAGTCTTCAAGTGCTACGCCTCGCTGGCATATGCGGAGGCTCTCTCCTCAAGGTCTGAAGACCGAGTTTGATTATCGCAGCGCACAGCGAGTCTTCAGGTGCTACACCTGTTGGCATGTGCAAGAGCTATCTCCTCAAGGTCTAAAGACTAAGTCCAATCGCTCTCACGTACAATGAGTCTTCAAGTGCTACGTCTCACTTGCATATACGGAGGCTCTCTCCCCAAGGTCTAAAGACCGAGTCCGATCGCCCCGCGCACAGCGAGTCTTCAAATGACACTTCCCGTTGGCATATGCGAGGGCTTTCTCCTCGAAGTCTAAAGATCAAGTTCGATCGCCCTCATGCACAACGAGTCTTCTAGTGCTACGTCTCGCTGGCATATGCGGAAGCTCTCTCCTCAAGGTCTAAAGACCGAGTCCGATCGTCCCGCGCACAACGAGTCTTCAAATGACACTTCTCGTTGGCATATGTAAGGGCTTTCTCCTCGAAGTCTAAAGATCGAGTCTGATCTCCCTCATGTACAACTAGTTTTCAAGTGCTACGTCTCGCTAGCATATGCGGAGGCTCTCTCCTCAAGGTCTGAAGACCGAGTTCGATTAGCCCAATGCACAATGAGTCTTCAAGTGATACACCCGTTGGCATGTGTAAGGGCTCTCTCCTCAAGGTGTAAAGACTAAGTCTAATCGCTCACGCACAGTGAGTCTTCAAATGATACATCCCACTGGCATGAGTGAGGGCTCTCTTTTCAAGGTCTAAAGACCGAGTCTGATCGCTCTCACGCACAACAAGCCTTCAAGTGATGCATCCCGCAGTGCGCCACGCATCAACAAATTGAAGGGAGTCAAGCACCAAAACAGTCCCTAATAATCAACGGCGTAGGTTGATTACAATGTTGACATATTTCAAAATAATAACAATAATAAACAAAGGAAGCTCAAGGGATGAGTTTTCGGAGGCTCACATAAAAGATTTTTACCAAGCAATTTGTAGACGACTATACTGGAAGGAATATCAGCTTTTTAATCGCATAGATTGCTGTTTAGAAAAAAAATTTAAGGGATCAAAAAAAAGAGAGAGAGAAAGAAGAAAGTAAGACACATAACAGTTGTTTCTTTCGATTAATCGATGATGATTAATCGTTGATGATTTAAAAAATAATGGCTTGAACGTCTCCTGGATTGCAAGATCTAAAGACTTCCTTTTTTCAAAAAAAAAGGAAGAAAAAAAGGGGAGGATAATAGCAGCTACATTGTAAGGCAGAGGATTTTTGGAAGCAGCACTACTTCAAAATGTTGCTTCAGCAAATTATTTTCTATAGATGGCTCGTTGGAGAAATGGTTTCATGTAACTTCTTCATGTTTCCGCTTCCTGCGCGGCCGTCCCTGAGCATGGGCGACAGTGTGGGAGGTTTTTGGGGGTAAAATTACCTCAAACTGTTGATCCAGTAAAATATTTTCTATAAAGTGTTCCTTAGAGATGCTGCATACTTCCGATATGTCCCTGCTGCTTTTCGTTCTTGCCGCCAATGTGCCTGATGCTTTCACTTCGTGCAGTCGGCTCCTGGCCAATGCAAAGGAGTTAAGTTATACCAGCAAAGGGGGCCACCCGTTGCATACTCCCCCAAAAAAAAGACACAAAGAGATGATGCAAGTATGGTCATGCTCACTGGAAGTCTAACTAGAAAAAGATAATTAAATTAGACAACTAAGGAAGAATAGTGATGTGGGTACCTTCGTCTCTCATTTGGATATGATGTAGGGTTCCTCGTTCATCACATAAGGTGTGTTAGTTATAAGCCTATAAGTTGCCTTTTAAATGCAATTCTAAAATATCAAAGTTTGGTTTGTGCATCTATCGATTCATGCGACAAGATTTTGGATAAGGAAAAGGAAAGGAAAAAGAGAGACAAGTTTCCTAAAAGTGGAGATTCTGACCCTATTATGAGTTGGCTTTTCATTCTACAAGATACATACATATCTTGAATTTAGACATATTTTCCTCCAAATTTAAGCCGAGAGTGCGACAAGCAAAGTCAACACCCTACCCCCCAAAAAAAAAAAAAAAGAAGAAAAAGAGTTTAAGACATCGGTCGTGCTTAAACAACAAGTCGCATGCGCGACCTAGTCTAGAGGGGGCAATTTATAGGCACAAAAAAATTAAATATGTGCCACATCACTAAATAGTTTAAGTTAATTAATGCCGGCCAGTCTAATTAATTAATTTAATTGTTTAGGTCCGAACGACTACCGTTGGGGATAAAACAAACTGAGTTTTAATATTTATAAACCCCAAATGCAAGGTGTATCATTGAGTACTTAGGGTGTCGTCCACAAGGAATTGTGTTTCCAACTACCAGAGTTCACTGGAGCGTATCAATCTAGGCGAGATCAAAGGTGAAAGAGGAAAACTAAACTACGCTAACAAACATAAAAAAAAGCTACTTGGAGTTGTAATTTGAGTAATGAATGAACCAACTAATTGAGACGAGTTCTAACCTACCCAAACTATATCATGAATTAGAGATGATTGGTTGCACCATCAAAGACCACCCAAGCCCTCTCTCAAGGGTCATGAGCTAGTCTAATTAGTCTAACTACCTATTTTCATGAGATTAGCCCAATTAGACCACAAAACTAGCAACCCCAGACCTAACTCGATTCGGATACTATTTTCATGTCCCGAACTCGGCTATTTTCTCTCCCACACTAACTAATTAACCTCATCTCTCAGCATAAGTCAATCGCCCAAAAATATGGATGAAAGCTCTTTCAAGTATTTCATCGAACACTTAACGGGCGTGAGAGAAAACTCTAAGTTCTAGGCATAGATTGGGTATGGTTAGGCCAAATACAAGACCAGTTAGCCATCAAGAGACTAATCACAATCCAAACCAATACAATCTACCAACTAGATATCACAAACACATGAAAACTTAAACTAACAAACAAGAACATGAACTTGAAGAACAAAACAAAGAGAATGAAATAAGACAAATCTAAACAACTAAATAACATGAATTAACAACAAAAACTAAACATATAAACTAAACAAAACAAATACAAGAATTAAACCAACAAAACATAAATAAGAACAACAATTAAATAAATAGAGAAAGGGGAAGAAAACTTAGTCTTGAATTGATGAAGGAACTTGAAATCCAAAGGTTTAATCCAAGATTACAATCTTCAATCCTAAACTAATCCTCCTTATTAACTAAAATCTAACCTAACCTACCCTAAAAATCGCCAAAGAGATGCCCAAGCAAGCCCCCGTACGACTCCCGAACCGACCCCCTGCAAAAACGCCCGAACAGGCCTTAAATAGAAAACTGAGCGAACAACGAACAGGGGGGAAGGCATGACCGTGCCAGGGTGGCACGGTCAGACCGTGTCAGGGTGGCACGGTCAGACCGTGCCACTTCACTAGGACGGTGGTCCGCCCTCCCCCGGTTTGTCCTTTTTTGCCGGTTTTCGTCGGTTTTCGCTGTTTTTCTTCGTTTTGTTCCGTCTTCACCCCTTTCCGTGACGTTTGCTTGATTTGGAGTTATTTCCTACAAAATATAAATCAAACAAGTAAAAAACCAAAAGATTAAGTCATTATACGAGCTAAAAGTGGGTGAAAGAGGTACGTAAAATGGGATAATTTATCGTTTATCACAACCCCACACCTATCTTTTGCTCATCCTCGAGCAAAACAAAAAAAAACTAACTTAAAAACCTAACTCACTTTTGTAGAAATCACGTTGCATTTAGCGTATGCAACAAGCCCTTTACACCCCTTGATTCCCCCAAGTGGACGAGTAAGGTCTCGTGAGGGTTTGTAGAAGATATACCCACAAAATCTCAAAAAAAGGGAAAAACAAAGAAAAGAAAAAAAATCGAAAAATAAAAATGACAAAACACAATATATACATTGGGATAAACTGTACACAATCGAATCAACCAAAAACCCCTAGTGGCGCAAATATCAGTCTGTACACAAGCATCATATGCATTTCAGGACATATCATCCCAAAAAATGGCATCCAGACATTAGCTTTTCACCCCACGACGCATGAGAACGTTGAATCCATCCTAGTGCCTGGTGTGCAAGTGTATCATCACCCTAAAACTTGACCTACCAAAATCAAACTCAATCCCATGCAACTGACACAAGTTACCTTTTTGAATGGCTAGCATGGAAAGCAAGCTTTCCCAATAGCAGTATTGCCTCAAAGGGTAACACCCAGTATCGCATGCCTCAAAGGAGTACTTATCATTCCAAACTCTTTTCTTCCCCACTTTTTTTTCTTTTCTTTCCATTATTTTTTTTTTCACTACAAACTCTTGCCACGCCTCAAAGGGATACACCCAGTAGCGCTTGAATTTGTTCATTTTTGCTTTTGTTTTTGGAAAAGGGGGTGCAAGCACATACAAAGGGAACTGTGCAGTAGACAAGTGGGAGAGCCGATCACGGAAGACTAAGAATATAAGGTAATGATAATATAATAGTCAGGATTAGATTACAAAGCTACAATGGACTGTTGGGGTTAGAATTGAGGCCTAAAACGACAGATTGGGGATGAATATCTATCATGCATATTATACTTATATACGAGCTAATAGTCTAGGTACTGGATATCAAGGCTGATCAAAATAGTACAAAACTCCCCTAAACCCCAAAATAAAAGAAAAATTATACAAAAAAAAAAAGAAAAAGGTGAAAAATCTACACAAAAATGAAAAATTTTCACAAATAAGAATAAAAGGGGAGATGACGACCCCACCTCCACACCTAAATCTCACAATGTCCTCATTGGGAGTTGAGAGTCATCAACAACCACAAAAACACACAAAAATAAAGAAAACAAAATCAAACACAAGACACATAAAACACAATAAACACACACAACAACACTAAACCTGCACAATATATACACATGCTAGTACACCCTCCCAAAAACACTCACTAAAATTAAAAACAAGACCGCAAATATATACAAAACTAATCACCAAAAACAACGACATACCAAGCCATTAACACCACCAATCACAACACACCAATGTCCACAAAAACACAAAAACGGTGATCATAGCCATCATTGGCTCAACAACATCCCAAATGTCAACTCAAGATGACCACCAACAAAAACACAATTCTAATATCCACAACTAAACAAAAAGAAAAAGAAAGAAAATAAAAAGAAGGGAGAAGAGTTAGAACGAGTATACCAGGTCGGGTACTGATTGTACCCGAACTACACCTCCCGAGGATGGTGCTGTGGAGGCCTGAGGAGCATCAGTCACTCCGCATCATCGCTCAAGACTCGCGGCGTCAACTCGGATGCCGTCAAAGCTCGTAAGAGCTTATCATGCATTATTGCATGCATCTCAGAATGATGTGAATAAAAGAATACTGGTAAGAATGGAGCAAATAAAGTTAGTGCCCTCTTAAACCCATCAAATGCCTTGGGAAAATCAACAGAATAATCAAATACAATAATCAACACCATTTTTCCAGGCATGCCGATGATAAGGATCAAGAAAGGGGTCATACCCTCTAAAAGTACCTAGAGACTTACAATAGTCAACCTCATTCCCCTCAAGTATCACATGAGGATCGATAAGTAATATATCACAACACTTAGGGGAATGGGAGGGTGGTGAACATGAAGAGGAAGCATGGAATGTATCCAGAGAGTTGGGGAATATATTATCAATAAAATCAGGACTAGTTGGTCTTGCAACCACAACATCCACGCATGAAGTCCCTGTAGGAGTCTCATGAAAATCATGCACCTCAATAGAAACATTGCCGAACTCAGACCAAGTATCATCCTCATCAACACTAGCGCCAACACCGAGGGTCTCACCTACCTCGAACTCCGTCGACTGAGCTATAGGGGAAGGTGTATCAGGAAAGGTCATGATAAACGCAGTGTTGTCCCAAAGGGTATTAGGAAAGGATGGAGCAACGGTGAGTAAAGTAGTCAAGGGAGGGTCGAGTACGTCCTCTAGTTCGGACTTTAGAGAAGGGAAAGACGCACCATCATCACACAAATTGACATCAAGTCTAGGAGTGCTAGAACTAAGGTCAGTCTCGGGTGATAGGTCATACTCCCGCAGTTTATTAGCAAACTCAATTTGTTGCTTATTCATTGTCTCTATCATATTGCTAAGTCTAGCGAAGCCTTCATTAGAAATATAATAGGGACAAGAATTACTAGCGTGATTAGAACAATGGCAAATTTCGCACACAGGAAGGGCATAATCAGGGATGCAAGGGGGTGGGGTACAAGAATCAGAACAACTAGTTTCAAATTCATAAGTATCCCAAGCCAACCAATCAAGAAAATCACATGCTTCATTAACATCTTTAGCACAGAAATTCCAGTACTCTAAAAGAGCACGGGTCTCACAATTCACACCCTCATAAACTGTATTCAAAAGTTCCCACTTCTCCACATAAAAATCGCAATGAGCAAGAAAAGCATGTAATCTATCATAGTATCTCCAAAACAATTCATGCTCATATTGAGAGAAGTGGAAAAGAAACATTTTTCTTTTCAATTTTCAAATTTTTTTTTTCAAAATAAAAACCTAGTCTCAAATGCCCAAGTAAGCTCTAATATTGGAAAGCGTCAATTCTCCGGCAACGGCGCCAAAAACTTGTTGAGGATAAAACAAACAGAGTTTTAATATTTATAAACCCCAAGTGCAAGGTGTATCGTCGAGTACTTAGGGTGTCGTCCACAGGGAATTGTGTTTCCAACTACCAGAGTTCACTGGAGCGTATCAATCTAGGTGAGATTAAACGTGAAAGAGGAAAACTAAACTACGCTAACAAATATAGAAAAAGTAACTTGGAGTTGTGATTTAACCAATGAATGAACCAACTAATCGAGACGAGTCCCAACCTACCCAAACTACATCACGAACTAGAGATGATCAGTTGCACCATCAAAGACCACCCAAACCCTCTCTCAAGGGTCATGAGCTAGTCTAATTAGCCTAACCACCTATTTTCATGAGACTAGTTCAATTAGACCACAAAACTAGCAACCCCAGACCTAGCTCGATTCAGATACTATTTGCATGTCCCGAACTCGGCTATTCCTTCTCCCACACTAGCTAATTGACCTCACCTCTCAGCATAAATCAATCGCCCAAAAGTATGGATGAAAGCTCTTTCAAGCATTTCATCGAATATTTGACGGGCGTGAGAGAAAACTCTAAGTTCTAGGCATAGATTGGGTATGGTTAGGCCAAATACAAGACTAGTTAGCCATCAAGAGGGTAATCACAATCCAAGCCAATAAAATCTACCAACTACATATCGCAAACACATGAAAACCTAAACTAACAAACAAGAACATGAACTTGAAGAACAAAACAAAGAGAATGAAATAAAACAAATCTAAACAACTAAATAACATGAATTAACAACAAAAACTAAACACATAAACTAAACCAAACAAATACAAGAATTAAACCAACAAAACATAAACAAGAACAGCAATGGAATAAATAGAGAAAGGGGAAGAAAATTTAGTCTTGAATTGATAAAGGAATTTGAAATCCAAAGGTTGAATCCAAGATTACAATCTTTAATCCTAAACTAATCCTCCTTATTAACTAAAATCTAACCTAAACTACCCTAAAAATCGCTAGAGAGACGCCCAAGCAAGCCCCCGTGCGACTTCCGAACCGACCCCTTGCAAAAACACCCGAATAAGCCTTAAATAGAAAACCGAGCGAACAATGAGCAGGGGGGAAGGCACGACCGTGCCAGGGTAGCACGGTCAGACCGTGCCACTTCACTGGCACGGTGGTCCGCCCTCCCCCGGTTTGTCCTTTTTTACCGGTTTTCGTCGGTTTTTGCCGTTTTTCTTCGTTTCGTCCCGTTTTCATCCCTTTCCGTGATGTTTGCTTGATTTGGAGTTATTTCCTACAAAATATAAATCAAACAGGTCAAAAACCTAAAGAATAAGTCATTATACGAGTTAAAAGTGGGTGAAAGAGGTACATAAAATGGGACAATTTATCGTTTATCAACTACCAAGTCAATGGTCCAATGAAGTTTCAAGTCAACGGCCCGGTAAGATTAACAAGTCAACAGCCCAGTAGACTATCAAACTATCAACTTAAATAGATTCCCAATTAGTTATCGGCCCAAGTTCAAGGTCAATCTATTGACCCAGGAATGCTATTAATCCGCAAAGTCTAGAAGAGATGGGAGGCTCCTCCCTATAAATATAGCTCCACCCCTCTCATTCGAGGATAGAAATTTTTCTCACTGAAGACCCTCTAGAAAAAGACAACAAGCATATCAAAATGTGTCGTTTACTCTAGAGATTAAAGCACACATTTGATCGAAATTCAAGTAATTTCAGCCCTCCATCAAGTCACAAGCTAGAGATCAAATCAGAGAATTTTAATTTATTCATTTGTAACAAAATATTAACAGATTGTACCCATTTTTTTTATACATACAAAAATTAAATTTATTCCATATTTCTCATCTTAATTTGATTTAGACTTGAAATTTGTGGTTACTAGAAAAGTACAAGTAAAACACACAGTTAAAAAAATAAATAAATCCGACCCTCAAACAATAAATGGCATTCCTGAGGTAAGATTTTTAATCTAGTCACCAAATACTAAATGTTTCATTGAGTCCTCCACTAACTTGATCGTTGGAGGCTCAATCACCAGTGATCCACCCAAGACTTAAATGTCCTACCGGTCAGAAACATCACATTGAGCTCGGATCATGCTTACATCTCCTCACATTCTTCATGTGCCAAAGCTTTTACAAACTTGGCTGAGATAAGATAACTATGACTGAGGAGGTATGTCCTTTAATTTTGCAAAGGCAGGATAAAGCCAACTCAAACTCTACTACCAACCTTGGATTTGAGTATTAAGCATACTGATTGACATATTAGTCCCAACTCCAAGTCCATTGTGTTATGCGTGCTCAATATTAGTCAAGATCAGACTCCCCGTACGTTTTCAGGCTGCATACTTTTCAAGCTGCAAATAATTATGCAATTATCATTGGTCCAAAGAAAGGAATTCATTGCGGCTGTGTCAAATTCATTTCAACCCATTTCAACAGAAAAATATCCATTTTAATTTATTTCATTTCACTTCTACCAATCTCAACCGGTTTCACCCATTTACCAACTCATATTTTCCAACAAAAAGAACAGGCCTTAATTGATTTTTTGGATATAAGCTGTGTGCAATGCATGTGGTAAAGACTGTGTAAATCCAAATTCAAACTTATGCCCTATTCAAGAGTTGCGCTTGTATATGGTGGGGCTGGAAATTTAAAAGCAGTAACTAGTCTTATCGTCGAATTATATATTTATATATATGTAGGTTCAATTGAGCTCCGTGTTTAAAATTCTTAATTGCTATAAAAAGTGATGCAAATAGGAATTTAGAAAGCAAAAATTATATCTGCCTGGACATTTGTGGAACGGAATTTGACACCGAACACCACGCCATGATTTCATTTTTTATTTTTAATTCAATTAAAATTAAAATAAGAAATTGGTTTCTGCAAGCCGCAAAATATTATCAACGGTCCATGATTCCTTCATTTCTCTCTCCTCCGTGTCCATCATAAGCCTAAATTTCTAATGATGGTAGGATTAAATTTGAAATTTTTGGCAGTCAATCAAAGCTTGATAAGCTGTACAATCCAATCGGTATTTCTAATTTGATGATCATTTTTCGGAGACCTGACCGACAGCGTTGAATGTGATTGCTTCTCCGTTTGATCCTTAAAAAACTAGGTGAAAAGAAAAGTTGATGGAAAAAAAAGTGAAAAAAAAAGTAAGGAGAAAATCATTTTTTTTCTCTTGTTTGAATTGAGAAAAAAATATAAGAATTTAGATGAGAAATTTAAATGTTGATGAACTACTTGAATCATGTTGATATCATCTAATCAATATGAGGTTGGAGGAGGTTGCGAAATTTCCTCAAACTTTCCTCACAATTTTATAAAGAAAATTTTATCACTTGCTTCTAACAATTTTTCCACCTAACTTTCCTCCATATTTTTTTTCTTTGTGATTTTTAGTAAACCAAACACAAGAAAAAAAGTAACTTTCTCAATTTTTTTTCTTTCCACTAAATTTTTCAAGGTCCAAACAGAACCTAAGGCTTGAGTTTTTGTTCTAATGGCATTATTTATCAAAATACTTTTTCTTTTTTAATAAAATTGAAGTTTAGATACATTGATGGACTGATTTCATATCCGTTGCTTTTGTATTTTTCTCATTTTACCGCCAATAGTTGAAAATTATAAAAATTGTTCAGTGGCCTATTTTGTGGATTCATCGCTAGTAGAACGTTCCTTCGATGACTAATGCAGAGTTAATCGAATAAGACTTCGGATTGATGCAGGAAAAGGGGGCATCGAGGGAAGCATTAGTTTCTAAAAGAATGAAATTTCAGTTACTTAAAAAGCATAGGTGTTAAAAAATGTACACTTTCAAAAAACATCATTTGATTTTCCGAATCAAATATAGTGCCAAATAACTTCTATTTAAATGTTATTTTGCATATTATGCATTCTCAAAAAACACATGCAACATGTTTGCATACTAAATGAATCTGTCAGATATCATAAATCTCCAAATAAATTTTTAAAAAAAAGAATAGAAAAAAATGGAGAGGGATCCTTTGTAGGGGCCTGGCATTCAGATTGAAACATGTTTGTACTCCGAAGTGTTTGTGTAAGGCAAATTGGTAATTGATACAGACTGAGCCAGAAGGGGTGGAAATAATGAAACTCCTTGATTTTGAGAGGAATTGGGCCAAACTAAAGGGCCCGGATTGACATTGGGTGATGCAGAATTTGATCTTGGGCCACACTGTCAAGAAGAGGGATTTGTGAGAATATATATGGATTATATTGTTCTCAATTAAATGAGTTTCTAGGATTAGTTTAGCATTTCAACTTACATAAGGATTTGACCTCATTAGCTTTTGTTTCCGAGGAACTTGAGGCCCTGTTCTATTTTACATTTTTTAGGATTTAGCTAAGAGCTTACATCTCCTTACAACTTCAAATAGCTCATTACAGCTCCTTACAGCTTCTTACATCTTCTTACATCTCTTTACAGCTTCTTACATCTTCTTACATCTCCTTACATCTTCATACATCTCATAGATTTTCTATAACATTCATTTATTTTAGTTACAGAAATATGTATATTTTTTTAATGATACTACTAATATACAAAATTCATAAATATCTTATGAACACAATATTTACATAAATATAAAAACATAATATAACGACGTGAATTATATTTGAGTTTCGATATGAAATATATATATTATTATAGATGATCATACATTTATTTACATTTAAAATTATTTAGTTAAAATAGGAATTTATTTGAAGAGTTGTATTCAATTTTATCAAAAAAGTTTTTTTTTTGTTATACTTTGCTTATTCGATCAAACTAATGTTCACATAAAAAATCTTGGACGAAATTTATTCACCACATTTATGTGGATTAATATATTTTATTGTTGTGTAATTAACTTAATTAATTGTTTATTTTTAATAGGTATATTATTTTAGTATTATTATTTTTCATCCAAAACGTTCATTGTAAAACAAATTATACTATACAACTCTTCAACAATTCAACAACTCCTTACATCCATCCTTACAGCTCCTCACAACTCTTCACATCTCCTTACAACTCCTTATATCTTCTTACAGTTCCTTACAACTCCTTATAGTTCCTTACAACTCCTTACATCTATCTATCTATCTAAAATGCGAAATAGAATAGACCATCAGTCAAGAACTAAATAAAGGAATTCTCCAACAATGGAGTGGGCAGGTTGTTATTTACAACTACTACAGCCAAGGATACGAAGGTAATTTCGCGCATTTCGCCCATACCTAATTAGAGTTGGGCACGCTTTGGCCCAATCAAAACCGAGGATTGAGTAGAGTTGGGTAACGGATCGACTCGGCTCAGGTTGACCTATTTAATAAATGGGTCGATTTCGTGCCAGCCTTACCAATAGTTTAAATATAGTCAAAATTGAAAAATAATATATTTTCGAACTAAACGGTCAAATCGTGTTGACTTCGAGTCGAAATCAGTTCGATTTGTATTAGATTCAGGTTTTCCTCGATAAATTTAAGTTGAGCCCGTGTAAAATTTGGATCGAATTATCGTGTTATATTAGACCTTTTCAACTCCAAGATTGAGCGCTGTAAGTCGCCTCTAAGTGGGCTTCTCTTGGGCACAGCGCTGAAAGTGAAAGGGGTGATGACTGGGCAGGGTTCGGTTTTCCCAAATTAGCTTCTTTAAAAATTTTGCTCTGCTTATCCACTGACATGGGTTTGACCTCGGGTACGAATATACGATCCTTTTTAGTTTCCCATTCGGTGGCTCTACTTAAATTGACACCCCTCTGTCTCCTTCTCATTATTAACTAAGAACACTAATAATGAGATGGATGTTTAAAATGCTGTTAACTGAGAGCATCATATAATTGAATTTTTCAAATCAATTTTCAAATTAAGATGTTTTTGCTAAGATATTTATACCAAATCTGTGTTATATATAAAAGGATGAGAGATTTTTTCTGTGTAACTTTTAGTATGTCTATTTTCATTTTTCAAGAGGGAATTATAGGGCCAAATTAGTTGTAACCTATACTGTAATAAATTAAAAAAATGGAATCATAACCTACATAAATAGGTGTCCTTTTTCTGTAAATATCTCCATGCCTAATAGTTTAGTTCTCTTTATATATCAAGTTATCAATAAAATGGAAGCTTAAATCACTGTCAACTGAGAGCATTCTATATAATCAATGTCCAATTTAATTTAAAGACTTAAAAACAAAACTCTTATTATTCAATTTTATTATTTTTTAAATAATCTTAGCTTCATGGTGTTTCATCATCTTATTGATCATTTTGTTTACAAGTTCTTTGAATAAATTTATATAAATAAAATATTTTGTTTAAAGCTCTTACATTTTGTTTCAATCTGTATATCTTATTGATTGCTATTCTAGACATGATGAACAATTGCACAATGGATGGACTTCTGTGTTAATCAATGGACCTCACCTATATTTTGCTATTCTCCATGTATATAAGTTGATGCTTTTGATTTGTGTGTAGTAGTATATCTCTATGAATTCTTCTTTTCTCACCTTTTATATGCTTGTAAATATTTTTGGTAGCGAAATAGGATATTAGTTTTTGGTTCTTATATTTGTTTCAAATTTTCTAGTGAAATATTTCAATTTGACAGTTTTATTGAGACGAAGTTCGATAAATTTTATATTACAGTAAAGTTTGTATTTAATTCATTACTTTATAGATAGTAATTATTTTGGTTATTATTTAAATAATTAAATCCAGTAGAATTATGAATCCCTAAATAACACTTATCGAAAGATTCTTTTCGTGGTAGATCATCCCTTGGCTTCAGGTGAATAATTTGTTTTCCTTTCTTTTTGTTTTGATATAAAATAAGCCCTCTTCCTATTTTCACCCATTTCCTCCTTTCTCTCCAAACAACTTTCTTTCTTCCCCTATTCCATTTTATAAAAGTTAAGACTTTCTAAATACTCGATTTTAAATTTTATGCCATTATTCATATTAAAAGTGGGTACACCGCAATATTCAATTTATAGATTCTAAATATGTACCGCCCAATCTATCTAAAGGAAAAGGGGGGGAGGAATTTTGTAGATAAAAAAACTTCAAAACTTTTTAAATTGCATTATTATATATGAAACTATAATCCTAGGACTATGATACATTCAAGTAGTTGCATGTGTAATTAGAATCTACCTTTTTTTCCCCCTCCCTTCCTTCTTTATCCAATTTAACTTTGCTATTTAGTTAACATTTAATGATATATATATATATATATATATATATATATATATATATATATATATATATATATATATATATATATAATATATATATATATATATCCCAACATCACATACAATATTTGTTCCTTTTAGTCAAATGTTTTTGTTCTTATATTTCTTTCAATTTGTGTCATGAAAATATTTATTTAAATTTGATAGTTTTGCTAATTGCGACTAACGTGTTCCAAGGCACAACCACCAAACAGGCACCTACTCTTCCAAAAAGTTCCTAACCTACTCATGAAAAATTCTAACCACCACAACTTCAGTAAGGGGCTATCATTAACCATAACTACTAGTGGTAAGTCCAAATTTTCACTCTTTATGAAATTTTATTCATTTATAAGGTATTTGCTAGTATTTTTGTTTATTTTCAATAAAATTTCTCTTTATTTTGTGAGTTAGGTTGTTATTTTTCTCACTATTAGTATGAGTTGGTTGTTTCCACCTCTAGTATGACTTGATTTGTTCTCACTTCTAGTGTGAATTTGGGACATCGTCTTTACGTGATTTATCGTAGATTTGAAATTTAGGAAGTGATTTCCTACGCAGCATGATTTGGCTATTATCGCATTATATCTACTTTTTTGATAAAGGAATGAGTCGGTAATGAAATTTGATATGGTTCTACTATAAAGATCTTCCTTTCAAGCACAATATGTCATATCAGTTAAACATCTACTCCATAAAGTTATATTATAGCTCACCAACATTTGGAAAAGATGTGTTGATGTTGAAAAATGCCGTTAGTGGCAAGAATAATGCTGCAAATTTAGAGTCGGTCGACCATATATCTATCAATAGCTTTCTAAAAAGGAGGATTTATTTCGATGTTTTCGATTTACCTTTGCTAGGAGATATTTAGTATAAATGTCCTATGACCTTTTATTAATGAATTATTCCTTATACTCATCAAAAAAAGGGACTAACTTCTAAAAATTTTTGTATTACAGAAAAGTTTACATTTAATTCATAACTTTATATATACTAATTAATTTGCTTGTTATTTAAATTCAATAAAATTATGAACTCTTGAATAACACTCAATCAAAGATTTTTTCCTTGATAGATCGCCACTTCACTTTAGGAGAACAATATGTTTTATTTCACTTTGTTTTATACAAAATAACCTTTTTTCTATTTTCCCCTTAAAATTTCATCCGTTCTCTGCAAAAAATTTTCTTTCCTCATGTATCCCATTTCATAGAAGTCAAGACTTTCGATTTGCTTAATTCTAAATTTTATACTGTTGCTTTTTTAAAAGTGGTTATACAATAGTACTCCATTTATAGATTTTAAATATGCGCCGCTCAATCTAAAAAATCTTTCATAATTTAGATAAATCTGACTGCCTTTTAAAGGTATAACCTTCAATTATGTTTTACTAGTTTTACTCATGTCTTATTTTATCATTGCTATGTTGTATGTCATTTTCAAATAGTAATTCTAAGGTACATACCTATATAAGAGATATCATATAATTGGACTAAGTTCATATTTCATTTCCCCAACCCAACAAGCATTTTCGTAATCTTCAGCCCAATCAACTAGAAAAAACACATTGTAGTGAACAAAAAGTACGCTGCAAATAAAGAAAAATACACTACACGCCAGAAAAGATGCATTGCAGGAAACGAAGGGTACACTGCAGAAAGGAAAAGGTACATTGCAGAACAGAAAAGATTCACTATTGCGGAAAAAAAAAAGATACACTGCAACATATCAAACGCACATCTACAGTCTACTACACGATTCAAGAATGTGTACCATGTTAAATACATATGTTTGTATCTAAAAATTTTTCATTTTTAAATCAAACTATGTTCTTATCATAATGACATACAATATTGTTGCTGACATTCGATAGCTACACCTTTAGTTGCTGTTTTTATTGAAAGACAACTTAGATTTTATTTGCATTACAATGTTTCCAAAATTTTGTCTAATCCCATGCGTTCCACTCCCCCCCGGGGGGGGAAGAACTTACCATTCTACCCTTTTAGTTAAAAGCATCTCACATCCCCCTTTTGTGAATTTCCGATTCTCACATGTATGTATTGTTTTTTCCTTAGGTCATGCTCGGTAACAGTATTTTCAATAGTATTTAGTATTTTGATCAATTTAATACATTAATTAGTTATTTTTTAGTATTCGGTAAACTAGTATTTTGACTAGTGTTTCAAGTAGCATTTAGCATTTTAAGCAGCGTTTTTGAAAAACTAATAGTATTAACGTTTGATATTTAAAAGTAGCGTTTCATATTTTTTAGTCAAAAAATATACTTTAAAAATTTTAGTTTCGGAAATTATCTATATCCTTTTATATAAATTTACATTAATCAGCTAGCATAACAGCTAAGGCCCTATTCTTTTCGTGTTTTAATGAACCCAACCCACTCATTCCCACACCTACCTACTCCTTCCCCCTGTTCCAACTCTTTCCCACACTTAAACAAAAATACCACTCCTTTCCACTCTCACCCACTCTCATCCACTCTCACCCACTTCTACTTATAATTACTATTTGACATAGTTTGAAAACTCTTATAATTGATATAATTGTGCGTCTGAGTAGTCTGATACCAATTATGAAGAGTTTTATTTATTTTTCAGATGTTATTGGAATATTTGTAAGTTGTGCCATAAATTGTACATGAAATTATTTATGTTGTACGTATTAAAGAAATGGTAATTTTTGTATTTTTTTAATTTTTGCATTGATAAGCAAATGTTAGTTATTCGTGAGTGGTAGATGTTTTCAGTTTAATTTTTATATAGAACAGATGGTTAGAAATGATTTTTCGTTGACTCCGAAATTTTTGTTATACGTCACCAACACGTAAATTATTGTTGTGGTATATGTAACACATTATTTTCTGGCCATCATAAATCGTGACACAAAATACATATGTTTTTATTTGGTATTCGCGATAGAACTAACGGATGTTATAAATGTTAACGGTTGTAAAAGTAATGGTAATCGTTTATGTTGTGAGATGAACTTTTGTTGTTGGCGATCAAAAGTGAAGCAATACTGTCACTAATTTCATATGAAACCGAATATTCATTAGACAGATACATGACACATGTCATGTTCTTATTGGATTTATGGATTACAGTTGGATATAATAAGGTTGTATTCGAATAATATTTTTGGTGATATATGATTTCGAATTTCAAACTAATTTCATCGGTATCATTAATGTAATTAAGAATTAAGAAATAGCAATGCCCAATTTCAGTCAGACAGTGCAAAAATGTCGCAAAATGTGAATAATTAATTTGGACACAAAAAATGAGAATTGTCTATGTAATTTTCCGTTCAACAATCAATTAATCGTAACCCAATCAAAAGCGAACCATATTTGCGCAACGTACGGTACGATATTTAACTTTAAATTTTAGTGAAAATTAACAAATTTCGAAAATATACTACAAAAATTAACATCCGCAACTGATTCAACTCATTTACGAAAATTTAAATTATTTGGGGGGCAACAACGACCATCAAATAATATTTTGTAACCGGCTAAACATATAAAGAAATTTTTTTCTATTCAAAAATTAATTTTAAGATCGTTACTTACTATCATAAATAAAAAAAACTACATTAAAATACAAAAATATATAACTTAAACCAACTCCCCAACTTCATTCAACTCCTTTCAACTCCTGCCCACTCCTTCCCCCTCTTTCCCACACTCACCCATCCCACACCCATCATTTTCCACTGAAAAGAATAGGGCCTAAATTTACCGAACACATTAGTTTCAACCGCTCATCTAAATTGCCATCTGCTAACAGCTAAATTAAAACGTTATCCGCTATTTGAACTGCTATCTGCTACCTAAACAACTAATTTTGCCGAACAGGGCCTTAGTCTAATGTATAATATCCTCAGTCCTATATATGCCTATTACATAAGATACCAATTTATGTTGTAAATAAAATTAGATGAATCTATATTAAGTTTTAAATTCTTTAACTTTAATGGAATGATCTTTTGTAACTCTGCATGCATTTTGTGTAACAACTAATACGCCCCCTCATGTTAATAATCTTTGTGGTTGAATCTTTAATATTATAAAGACCCTACTCATGATATACAATAATTCAATACGAGGCTAATGGTTGATCAACAAAAAATAAATAAATTATATTCTAACAAACATCAATCGTACAAGAAACTAAATCTACAACTCGTCCCTCTACTATTGAAAACAATATACATATGATCTTAACGAGTCATGTTATCTTTGACAATTAAGAGTTTGTAAGATTTCCTAATTTTTTTATAACATAATTATTTTAGAGGGATTTTTTTTAATTTAGTCCACACGAATTACGTGGAAATAAAAACTAGTCAGTAACTTGTATCCAAAAAAAAAAAAGACCAGTGACTAATTAATCCCAAGAAGGGCATCAAGAGCGAAAAAGTTAGGCACTATACAATCAGAGCAAATGCCATATGTTAAAGAGATGTGCATACAACGTGCATGGATCAAATTCCAAGGGAATATATAGCAAAAAGTGTTCCCCCAAACATGGGCGGATTCACAAGCAAAGTGTAAAGGCAAGGGAAGGATAAATTAAACAACCACAAAATTAAACCAACGGCAAAGGGTTCTTGGGATAACCTAAACATATCCCAAATTCTAGTTTCAAAAAATTCTAGATTAGATTAGGCTATGCTCCTATAAAATTAGCTAGAGTGGGAGTAATTTTTTCAATAAATTAGATCTACATGTCCACATCAAGGGAAAAAAATTGTTAAAAAAAACGAAGAGAATTTTTCTGGAAAAATCTGAACTAGGCACATGTTTTTCCCGTACGTCCACTAGCACCCATTTAAGCCCTGCCTGTGACCTGTGCGGATTTGTCTATACATTCTTGTCTACAAAAGAAAAGAATAAATTGAAAATAGTGTTTATTCCCTAAATTTTTATACCGTAATGCGTCAACGGTCACTACAACTGTTTTTTTTTTTTTTTTTTAAAAAAAAAGAAGACTATGACCATATTTTGATCCCTGCGAAGCCCTTCGCTTAACAAGCACTTATATAGATATTCGCTCGAACGTAATGTAATGCACTTACTCCTGTACTCCAATCATGATTATATAGTACTTTGTGTAGTTGTTATTTGCAATACTATCTTACAACCAAATAAAATAATGAAAATACAATTATAAAATTATTTACATCGAATTAAACATTACCGTAGATGCGCATCAATATCTAGTGAGTTTCTTTACCTTCTTAACCCTGACGAAAATTGCAGCGCGTTTTGGATTTCGATGAAATCATGGTTGTTAGACTCACCAGCTTCGGTGTTGATATTGGCATCCAGATGATACAGTTTCGCTAATATTTAATATGTTGCCTTAATCTTCAAACTATTTGTCACAGCCTTAATATTTGAACCATATGTCGAAGAAATAGATACATAAGAGAGAAAGAATGTGAAACCGTGTGAGCACTAAAGAAACATAAATCCAACTTATGCTCCATTCAAAGTGAAAATATTTTCCTTAATTATAGGGAAAATGATTTTTCCCGGAAAATAAATTTATCCTTCTTATTTTACCAAATACCGTAAAATGAAAAAATTATTTTCTGAAAAAAATGATTTTCAACCCTACCAAACACACCCATAGTGTTTTTCTATGTGATTGGATTTTCTTCTAGCAGTATCCAACTGCCCTCAAGGTTTTATAATTGTAATGTTACCTAACCAAGTTTTTCACTTTTTTCCCCTCTCTCTTCTCAAGTTTCTTTAGTTTTTCTAACCAAGTCCCCCCCCCCCCCCCAACCCCCCCAAAGCACCAAAATCTACTTCCCTGAACTTGTCTTCTGTTTTGAGAGTCCTCATATACCAGCATTTGTCCTGTTTAACTCAAACAAAAACTGTTTAATAGTGTCTCTCAAAAATTAATTTTTAAAAAACCCAAACTTAGATTGGACTAGACCGCACAAGACCGAAATTTATGTAGTTTCAACATTAATTAATGAATGCAATCATGAATTTCATATTTAAATTGTTTATTTTTAGACTTTAGAGTTTAGACTTTAAGTTAAAAAAATGCAAAAGCATTAAAATTTTTTTGAGTCAGGCTGATTTCGATTATTGGAAGATTTTATTATTTATCTTTTGTACAAAAAAATTTGAACTGGCCGCTTAAAGAGACTTTGCTAATGAAAAAACTTTAACACAAAAATTATGGACCCTAGAGAACCAGAAATAAACGACCAATTTGGACCGATTTAGTGCATGAGTAACTCTATTTATTTATTTATTTTCTTAACCGAATGTGAACAGAGTCTTGTGTTGAAAAAATTTGTTAGTACATATTAGCTTCTGGTTCACTACATGCAAAGAAAGCTCAATGCAATGTCAAGCTTTGAAGGTTGCGATCACGGTTAGCAATCTTAACTGCAAAGAAAACGCCGTCCAATTGAATTTTGCGCTCGGGCCCCCGTTTGGTTTGATTTAAACTGCACCAAACCAAAATTTGAAATTTCACATTTCTAGAAGTAAGGACCGACTGGCTGTATTCAACTTGATTGGCTCAAATTTTTGGTCAAATTTTTTAAAATTTTCCAAAATTTTGCCTGGCAGGTGCCAATCTGAAAAGATTCAGGCAGCCATGACAAATCTTCTTTACATAAATAAATAAAAATATTTTATGAAATAAAGGGGAAATAGCATCCCCGGCAGTTACGTAGAATGACTCCGCTAGTTAGGCACAAATCAATATAAGTAGGGCCCTTCACTTGAAGATGACAAAAGTGGTTACTTTGGCAAAAGTTGCGGATAATACTAACATAATTTAATTAATTTTTTTTTATCACGATATTATTTAATTAATAATTTACTAACAACTGTGTATTAGATAACAATGACTAAAGCTGGTCGTATAGATGGTCCATCATCTAGAATCGATGGAAGCCACATCTGATAACTTTTTGCAAAAAAAAAAAAAAAAAACAATAATTAGACTGGAGATTAGACAATGTGGGATTATGAGTCAGATTTTTTTAACCAAAGTTTTTATTATTTAAAACGAAGCTAAGTTGGATTCGCCAACTCTTATAGAAATTGCTCAACAAGTTGTAGAGCCTGAGGAGAAACTTGGTATTAACAATTGTCGGTGACAAAGCTCCAGCTATTCCGAGAATTAGGAGGAGTTTGAGAAAAGAGTTCGGAAAAAAGAATTAAGCATAATGTTACTAACGAACAAATTATACTGCTTGACATTAGCTGTGAATCAAAAAATATTCATTGCTGTCTTTGCTAAGTCTAGCAGTCTCTCCTATCATTCTTTTATTAGCCAAACCTATATCATACACTCGAGTGTTTATACTGCCACATGACACCTGAGCAATTACATATTAAAATATAAAGGAGTGTTTGATAACAACAACTGTTTAGGAAAAAATAGCTGTTTGGGAGGATTTTAGCTGTTTTGACCAAGTCAAACAGTTAACGGGTGTTTGGTAAAGAGCTATTTGTAATAGTTGTTTTGCTCCAAAAAGTTCTTTTTGAAAAAGCTATTCTGATTAGCCTTTTGATGAGAGCTTTTTGTGGAAATTACATAATTGTCCATAAGTTTGAAAAAATTACATACATCTCATTAAAAACTAATTCATAAATAAGAGCATAAATGAAAATTTACCAACATATTTTTTAGAAACAACTAGTTTTTACCAAACACTTTTTCTAAAAATAGCTAATTCAAACCGCTAATATAAACAGCTAATTCCAACAGCTAACAGCTAATGGCTAAGACAAACAGCTAACAGCTGTTTACCAAACAGAGCCAAAATATATAACAAATGCAACCTAAAAAAATATATATAAATATATATGGGAGCATGTGCTTCTGGGTGTACATAATAATAATTTTTTTTAATTAGCGGACGTCTTAGGCTGTTGCCAGTAACTGCTTCTATTTCCCCTTAAACATTGTTACTTTATGAATTTAAACGCAACTGATTATCGAAAAAAAGGTCTTTATTTTTACCAAAGAAGTTTTCAATCTATTGAAAAGTGAAACCAACCGAAACAATTACCCTTTATCGAATGTGTCTTTCTACTTTCTAGTTTGTGCTCCTAGCAGAATATGTAGAGAAGAGTATTGCCAACTATATTCCTTTCATCTAAAAATTGTAAGTAAACAAGCTATACAATTAGCTTTTATGTAACATCTCTTATTTAAATTTTATCAAAATACAAATAAAGAATTGAACTGCCTAATTTTTTTAAAAAAATTTTTTGATAATGTATTAATTACAGTTGAGTCACTATTAACGCATATAAAGTTTGAACTCTTCCGTCATAATTTTTAACTCACAAGACTCGAAATGATACTTTGTTTAAAGGAAATAAGTAGCAAACTACATAACACAACATATATGAAATTATATATCTTATTCAAGCAATGATTATCGCAAATTTTATATGAGAGAATCTTATTTAAAAGCTCGTGTAAGATGGTTTTGCTTAGCGTGATTGTTAATAGTTATGACTTATGAGTATAATTAACTGCATATTCAGGTAATTTTAATCAAATCACCCTAAATAGATTATTTATCACCCGTGAATTAAAAACCCATTAAGCTAACACTTATAAAGATTCTTCATTTCTTAAATTCATCTCATTCCTCTCCATGACTCAAAATATTTGTCCCTTTTTCTTCTTATGAAAGTACCAAAATAAAGTTCCTTTTTTCCACTATTAGTATTAAAAATGCTTTTTTTCCCCTCTAAAATCAATAAAACAGTCCATTAAATAATGCACTTTAAAAAAATTTATTTTTAAAACAGATCAAATCTTATAAAACAGAGAGTGTACTATTTCGATGATAACATCTCAGCTAAGAATTTACCAAGGAACTTTAGTGATCGTCGACCAGTGAAGGCTGGCATCGGCAGCGTGATTAGGGATGGCATGGGAATATTACCCGAATCCAAAAAAATCAATTAGAAATCGTCCCATTTAGCACCCGAATGGGTGATGAGAATGAGTTTTAAGTGGAGTATGTGTATTGTGTTCGAAAATAGCTGTAGGTGGGTATAGGTATAGATTCTCAAAACCTGAACCCGATTACATACTCGATTTACTAGTAAAATGCGACATAAATATGTTAAAACCTAAAAATAAATGTTAGAAATAAAACTCTAGTTGTATAATATTTATTTATGTAGAAATGAAAAATTAATTTTTTTACCATTTTAATTTCTATGAGCCTTTATTTTTTTTTTTTAAACAAGGGTGAGCGAGCCCAGACCGTTTGCCCCTATCTCAGGGTTTTCCAGTGGACCTAAGCGGGTCAGGCGAAGGAAAATGTCAAAACTCAGACTAATGCCCAGGCCCACAAACCTCCCATACACAATTACACAAAGGCAGAATTGTCCCATGCTTGAACCCGGGTGGAGGGTAGGACTTGTGGAGTGTTGGCCACCCGGCCAACTCCTCTTCGACTCTGTAAGCCTAATTGGACATGAATGTTATTGGCATTACTTGAAGTTACACTTTGCATACTTTATATATATCCGAATTAAATCCATAAACTCAAAAAACCTGATAGATATCGATATAGGTATAGCTATACAACATCTAATGGGCATAAGTATGAGTATGAATTTTAAAAATGAGTATGAATTCGGGTATAGCTCCACTCACCCTTAACTCGCCCCACAACCGTCCCTAGGCTTGAGCCAATTTATAGCTGGGTTATAGAATAGTTTATGCGGGCAATGGGCCGAAAGCAACGTCGAAAGGTCAGTTTGGTAAAAACCCATTTCAGTTGTGTCCTTTCATAATTTCGGTGCCCATTTGGATGTCCTATCCCTATGGAGAGTACTTTTGGATCTTGTTTGTTTGTATTTCCACTTTTAATTTATAATATAACTGCAATTACAGCAGAGGCATGTGTGATGTTTTGGTTCCTTTATTGTCTGTTCATGCATGGTGCGTTATCCTAGGCAGGCAAATTGTTGAATTTTTATATCAATTGGGCAATCAATAAAGACTCATACACATAAACTTGAATAAAGCTCCAACCTAAAATCAATTGACAATGGATAGAGTAACTCACAAGTTTATATACATGCTCAAACCCTTTATTTTTATCAATGTGGGACAACACCCACTTTCATACTCCAATACGCCCCCTCACGTGTGGGCTACTAACAAAACTCAACACGTGCACACAACTTTAATCAAACGAGGAAGGTGGCAAATCAAGATCGAATACCTGCTCTGATACCATGTGAAGTTCTATATATCAATTGGGCTTTCAATAAACGAGTCATGTATGTAAGTTCAAATGAGATTCCAACTCAAAACCAATTGGCATTGGGTGGGGTAACTCACAAGCTTATATACATGCTCAAATCCTTCATTTTTATCAATATAGGATAACGCTCACTTTCACACTCCAACACAAATACATCAAATTGAGTTGTGCTATGCTTATATATGTGTTAAAAGGAGGGGTGTCAAAATCTATTTTGAATGAGGTCCTAACTTGATTTAAGTAGGATGTGTATCCCACATTACTTATTCAACTCAGTGGAGTTTTCTATCTTGCAGAAGGAGTTTGGTGATTTATGAAAATTATTTTATGGGAAATCTTTTGGTTGGAGATATTCTATTTTATGAAAACTATGGCCCTGTTTGGCAAACGGCTTTTTGAAGAGTTTTTTGGCCAAAAAGAGCTTTTTTGACCAAAATTAGCTTTTTGACCAAGTAAAAAAGCTAATTTGGGTGTTTGATGAAAGAGCTTTTTAAAAGAGCTTTTTAGGTCCAAAAAGCTAATTTGAAAAAGTTAATTCCATGAGCTTTTTGGAAGAGCTTTTTGAAGAATTAGCTTTTTGTCTCACAACTTTATCAGAAACAACTAATTTTACCAAACAGTTTTTCAACAAACAGCTAATTCAAACAGCTAATACAAACAACTAACTCAAATAACTAACAGCTAATACAAACAGCTAACAGCTGTTTGCCAAATAGGGCCTATATAGTTTTCATATTTTGGGTTGACAATCATCTCCTTTATTTAAAAGGCTATCTTTTGAAATGTTTCTTCTCATTTATTGGAAGATATATTTTTAGCTTTTCCTATATATTGAGGATTTTTCTTCCCCTTTTATATGCTTAAATTTGAAAGCTATTCCATTGTGGGGAAAGGAGGGTTTGGTAAGTTCGAGAGTTTGTGTTTGAGTTGCTATCTCTGTTTGATCAATCTTTTGGGTTGATATCGTTTGTTGTATTCTATCTTAGTTAGTGGATCTATTGTGCTCATCGCTGCTTGCAATTTTTTTTAATTGGGGTTTTCACATTAAATCTTGTCGGACTCTTATTTTAGTTTGATCTTGTTTTTGCTATTCTTGTTCTATTTGCCATGCCATTTCGCGTTCGCTAATCAATTGCTCGAATTGAATACTAAGCTAACAAGTGGTATCATAGTGATTTTTCCCTAACAAATACTACCAAAACTTTGGCTATGGGATGAATACGGTCACAAAATTCAATATCAAAAAATTCAAAGCTAGGATCAGCTTTAGTTTGTATAGTTTGCACAGGGTCAAGAGGAGAGTCATTTTCACTTAGAACGGATTGAAGAAGGCACTAGGATCTAAGCCCGCTTCTATGACCAAGGAGGAGTGGGAAGAGATTGACGAAAAGGCTCCTATGGCAATTCAACTTTGTCTTACGAATGATGTTCATCGTGAGGTCATTTAATTGTACCACCACTGCAAATCTTTGGCAAGCTAGAGACGCTTTTACATGACTAAAGATCTTGTCGACAAAATTCTTCTCAAGGAGTGTCTATACACGATCCACATGTGTAAAGGGACTCCTATTCAAACTCACCTTGATGAATTTCATTTTATTCTTTTAGATCTGGGGAATTTGAAAGTTGAAATTGCCCGTGAGGATAAAGTCATATTGTTGGTTGTTTCCTTACCCTTTTTGTATAAGCACTTTAAAGGAATCTCACTATACAATAGTAGTAAAGTTATGACTTATGAGGATCGCAAGTATACCTTGTTGTCCAAAGACAAATTTGACTTTGAAGTGTATTTTCATGAGAAACCTGAAGGCTTGTTTGTTAGGGATGGTTTTTGGTAAAATAATTCTAAGTCTAAGTTTGAGGGGCTCTAACATTGTTGTCATAAACCCGGGCATAAAATTTCTTAGTGTCATAAATTAAAGTCTAAAAGGAAAAAGTGCAAAAATTTCATATTTCTGGTGAAGCCGCCTTAGCTGAAATTGAGTCGGATGGTGATGTTTGGCTTACTACATCTCATAAAAAGGGGAGTGGTTCTTAATGGGTCTCAGATTTCTAGATGTACTTATCATGGATGTCCTCATAAGAACTTGTTTTGCTTTCCACATATGATCATGTTGATTCTGATGTTGTCAATGTACGCAATGACGCCCAATGTAAGGTTGCCGGATTTGGCACTATTGAAATCAAGACCCATGATTATGCTGCTAGGACCTTAATAGAACATCGACGGGTTTCCTGATTAATCTGATCTCTTTGGATGCCCTTGAAGCCAAAGGAATTAGATAATCAGCTAGAGGTGGAGTTCCAAAGGTCTTTAAGGGTACTCGGGTCTTGTTGAAGGGTTTAATGTGCAGAAGCCTAGCTCTATGTTCTACAGGGTTCTGCTACAATATGACGTTTTAGGGCTACAATATGACGTTTTGATGATGACTTCACTCATCTGTTTTCTGTGTGGCTAGATCACATGAGGAAGAAAGCTTTGCTCAAGTCGGTTCCTTTAGCTAACTCCAAGGGGTGCTAGGACTTAGTTGGTGATCTAAATTTTTTAGTGTCCTTTGGGGCTATGTCTTTTGAGGACTCTATCCTTCAGGTTTTGATGGTGGGGATAGGTGTTGTACATAGAATTTGGTCCAAGCTGAAGTTCGCTAGGTGTGTCCCAATTTCCTTATTCAACTCCAATGGGATTTTGTTTCTTGAAGAAGGAGTTTGGTAGTTTATGGAAATCATTTTATAAGATATCCTTAGGTTGTAGATCTTCTATTTTATAGAAATTATATGGTTTTTATATTTTGGATTTAAGATCTTTTTCATTATTTGAAAGGTTCTATGTGTATATTCTCCATTTATGGAAAGATGTCTCTTAGGTTTTTTAGTGCTTTTCTTCACCTTTTTATGCTTAAGTTTGAGAGCTACTCCATTGTGGTATGTTAGAGAGTTTGTGTATGAGTTGCTATCTTTTTTTGGTTAACCTTTTGGTTGAGATCGTTCATTGTACTCTCTCTCTCTCTCTCTCTCTCTCTCTCTCACTCACGCACACACAGTTAGTGGATTTATTGTGCTCATCATGCGCTCGTGGTTTTTCCCAATTGAGTTCTCTATGTTAAATCTTGTTGCCTCTTATTTTGGTTTGATCTTGTTTTATTCTTGATTTGTTTATCATCCTATCTTGCTTCCATTACTTAATTGTTCAAATACTAACCCTAACAAATTGAAGTATTTTTGAGCGGGACATGACCTCCTTAACCTCCTCTGAGGTTGTGGATGATTGTTGAAAATAGTTTTAATAATTATTGGCCGATTCTAAAGATTATCATAAGCCTTTTTAACATGATTTTCCACTCATGTAGAATACGAGGCAAACATGTGGAATTTCAAAGACTGAACTCTCGGAAAAAGGAAAGTGTTTCTAGGTAATACACATATAGTCATATTAAATTTTGAAAACTATATTTGATTGTACTTTGGGATAGTAAATAGATTACTCTGCTATCAACGCAAAATCAAAAACCAAAAAATAAATATCAACATCATACAAGCGATAATTAATTTTTTTTAAGATAAACAAAAAAATAAAGGGTATAATTACATTTTCATCCATTAGGTAAGGCAAATAGTTGAATATGGATTAATTTAACTAACAAAGATTTTACAAATATATGAGTTGAAATACTTTCATGTAGACCTTCATAGTATATAAAACCTTTCTTCATTCATTAACAAGCTAGTCTCATGGTTGACATCGTATCAATAGACTTTTGACGCCTTATTCTCTTCCATGAAGAAAAATATAATGATTTGTAATTCGATTCTTTAATTGGTACAATATAAGTACATTATTCATCGATTTTAATTTACATTGGTGAATTTCTGAATTAGGTACTCCATATTGGTCAACAAAGATCGATGTCTTTATTTTGTATCCTCCATACCTAGTAACTAGTGTTGTCTCTTTCAAGTGACTGTACCACAATGCCCAATATACCTTGCGTTCAATTTTCACCTTAAATTCAAATCCAATTTTGAGAGCCTTGGAAAAATGTGTTATATTTTTACATCAATTGGGCAATTAACAAACAAGTCATGTATACAAGCTCAATTAAGGTTCCGATTCAAAATCAATTGGCAATGGGTGGAGTAACTCACAAGATTATATACATGCTCAAGCCCTTTAATTTCAACAATGTAGGACAACACCCACTATTATATTCTTTGAATTTTATCAATGTGAGACAATACCCACTTTCATACTCCAACAAAATGCCCTCCTGGTGAAAGGGGTTGGTCACAATTTTCTTTTACATGTCCTTCACAAGTGACCGGAAGGAATTTAGAGACCCAACATCAAATTAAGTTAATTGAGTTGGGTGATCTCGTCTTTCTTCTTCAATGCATTTCTTTTGAAGGCTACTCTAAAGCTCTTTTTCAATGTTATTGGTTTATAGGAGGAATGTCCCTTGACGTCCACAAGTAGGTTCCAAATTTTAGAAGTTCCCAAGCTAAAGTTAATCATATTGCTTCAAGGATATGCCTATATGATTTACCTACTGAACACTTAGATACTTCATCCTTGACTTCTACTGTCGAAAACATTGGTACTCCTTTAAGGATTGACAAGGTTACCATTAATAAGGGCGTAGGGTCACTATAGTTGGATTTGCATTTCTGTTGACTTTGATAAATCTTTACCCCATTCAATTTATATCGACTCTTCTAACTAAGAAGTGATGTATGAAAATCATCTATGTCTTTGCCTTAATTGTGGGCATTTGGGACATCTTCGATCTGATTGCTCTTACAAATTGCCTTCTCTTCCGTCCACAAGATCTAGTGATTCATCAGATAAAACATATTGCAATGATCAAAACGTAGTCAGGAGAGTCCAGTACCCAATCGTACTCGAGATCTTGTTTCTTCTTGTTCAACTTGGATAGTGGTTCAGTGTCGATGACACAATCACAAACGATTACAGGAGACTAGTTTTTGAAATCTGATGTTGAGAAGTGTGGTCAGAATGTTGTTTCACATTTTCAAATGAGTACATACTCTATTCCTGATCGTTAACTCTTTGGTGCTGACCACTCATAGTATTCTCCCTCCCAAATTCCTCTTCCTTCTTCCTCAGCTACAACCTCCCCCTTTCTGACATCAATCACTATGCACGATGGCTCCTTGCTTACTTTTAATACTTTCCCTCTTGGGCTAGACGTGGCTAAGCCATTCCTCAGCTGCAACCTCCCCGTTTGTGACTCAGCTCGTTTCAACTGTTTATAATATCATTTCGTTCACTTTCCAAAAATATTTAATAATTAATGCATGTTCTTATATCATTAGCGACCTCACAAAATAAGTGACCTTTGCATTCTCATTAATCAGATCATTGAACATTTGGGGCCCGATTAGGCGCGAAACGTTCAACGTACTCCCTCAGTCTCATATCTACAACCAAGTATTAGAAACATATCAAATTAAATATTAATGCAAGTCATATTTTCATTGTGAAAAGGGTTTCTCAATCAATGAAAAATACTAACAAACCATTGAAAAAGAGATTGAATTTAATTATAGAATGGGTTATTGGATGCAAATAATCTGAACTTTTGGAGTATTTGATGAAAATAATTGGAACTTTAGAAAAAGGTTCCAGCACTCCGAACTCTACGGGCATTTGTTTCAAAAAATAGTCTAACGTCATTTTAGATTGTTTTCTTTAGGCAATTATAAACGATATTGCCCCTACAGTAATATAAAGATGTAAAATTCAAGTTGCATGGATTCCTTTTGAAGTTTAAATTACCTAAAAAATACAATCTAAAATAACCTATAGACCATTAAAAATAAATATCTTCAAAGTTCAGAGCACTGAAGGTTATCGCTGAAGTTGTAATTATTCTCGTTCAATACCCTAAAGTTCAAATTATTCGCATTCAATAACCCTTACAGAATTGAATTTTTTGACACGGAATATGGAATCACGGGAGGGGTACGTTTTTCTTTAACAAAATTAAGAAACCAACATATGAAAAGGCCATATGGTACGCAATCAAAGGCCGGTCCACTTTCAACATGTGGACCAATATATAGACACGCAAAAGAATCAACAACCTGAAATTTGCAGTTTGTGTTGATAGATGCCCTTTGGAAAGCACGTGAGGGAGTATATTTTCTAAGGCCACGCCACGGAGGATATGCTTTTTTGTTTTATTTTATTTATGACAAGAAAAAAAGCAACTAATAAAATAATAAAGAACATATATAGGAAATTGATGATTGAGAAGTTGAAGGGAGTTAACCAGCTACATGAACTCTTGTATGCCCACATGGGCAGGGCCTCATTTAATTGACTTTACCTTGTAGTTCCCAGTCTTCGGTACTAGTAGATACCAGTTATTATAACCCCTTTTTCTGTTCCTCTTTTGTTTTTCTGCTGAATTTATAATCAATCAATGAGAATCTGACAAGAGTAATTAAGCTCGTCGTCAAAATCCCACTTGTTCCCGGGTTTATTTAAATTTACATCTCTATACTAAATATTATTAAAGTAGCCATAGTAATCAGTGAAACAAATTAAATAAACACTTCAATTAATGAAATGGAGCTCTTTAGCTACTACAGACTATCCTAACTAAGCTCGATCTATTGTCCATTTTTTGGTGCTAAAACATCTAATTTGGATAATTTTTTCAAGTTGGATTATATTATAACCAAATTTATACTTTCAAGAAACAATAGGGAATTAATTATTTTTATACAAGATCTAATAAAATTACATTTTGTTTTGCAAGTTAAAGAATTGTTATATTTGACATAACCTAGCTATATCCTTACACAACTTACTTATGCAGGACTCTCAAAGTATGAGCTTTGATTTGAATATTTTACTCAAGTTCGATAGCCTGAGTACGGATGCACCGAGTGACCCTGCTTGTTAATAAACATTGACATGCAATTTTGAATTTAACTTGTGGAAGATATTAGTCTAAGTGTCAATCACAGACTATAAGACCTATTCATCTTATCGTACGTATATGCTTAAAACTCTTTTTCTCTACCGTTTTACAGTTTTTAAAGCGAACAAGGCCTAATCTCTGAATAAGCATCCAAAAGATAATTATGCAAGTTAGACGTACACATAAAAGTTTTAAGCCACCTCATGAAGTCAATTATCAACTTAAATTGTTGGCACTAGCTAACCTTAATTAGACTAACTAATTAATAAGCTTTGGAATCAAAATTTTCTTGCTTGAGCGAGTTATTTAGGTAGCCCCGCTCACTTGTATAGTATACCCTATATCATTGACATTCCAATAAATCAAACTAAGGAAAATGAATTTACAATTTTAATCCACTTTCCTCTTATTTAGTGTCCCCATGCCTGATTTTCTTTTTTTTTTTTTGAGTTCTCTTCATGAATATCAATCCTCTTTGACAAAGAAAACGATATATATTGATCCTAATCTCAATCAAATAAAATTATATTTTCGGCATATGATATGTATTTCTTTTAACAAAAAGTTGGATGGTGGTTTCTGGATCGCACTCATCATTGGATGTATAGAATGCAACAAATTACGCAATCATCAGTTGGTCAAATAAGTAAGCATGAAGATGGAGACAAATAAATATAGGGATTTTTTAAAATTAAGGTGATAACCACAGAGAGTAGGGACAAATATGATAAGTTATCAAGGAACAGGGTCAGGGTGGGTGAGCGAAGCAACCACATGGTGGACCTGGGCGGAGATTCCAATGTGTTGGGGTTTCGTGCGGGTCACAACCACATCGAGATCACAATCACATGGAGGGTCAGTCAGGGTGGGTGAGTGGCGATGGGCAGCTGCCCTGTGCTTGTTGATAGCTCCTACAACTGATCATTTTTCCGCACTTTTGTTTTGAAATTCGAACCCACATGTATTTTCTTCCCTTGGGGGTTTTGTCCTTTCTTTTCTTTTTTTTTTTTTTTAAAGCTTTGGTTTTTGCCATGAACTCCTAACAGAGTTATTAATCTATAAGGATACAGCTTTTCTGGCTTTTAATAGATGATTAATTAATAATTTGAATTGACAATCACAATAATAATACTTTTAATGAGGGTTTTATTGTTACAGGGTTTAAAGGAATTTAAATACAAGTAGTCTTATCTCTACAGTATAATTAATTCACATCATATAAGGGAGTGTTTAGTAACAGTAGTTATTTGGGTAAAAATATATGTTTGAAAGAGTTTTAGCTATTTTGATCAAATCAAATAGTCCAAAAATATTTGGTAAATAGTTATTTGGCTACAAAAAATGGTCTTTTAAAAAAAAAATTTCATTAGCCTTTTGAGAAGAGTTTTTTGTGAAAATAATATAATTGTCTCAAAGGTTTGAAAAACTTACACTACAAGTCATTTAAAAATAATTTTGTAAAGAAGAGTATAAATGAAAGTTTACCAACATATTTTTTATAAACAGCTACTTTTACTAAACATTTTTCTAAAAACACTTAATTCAAACAGCTAATTCAAACAGATAACAGTTGTTTGCTAAACAGGGCCCAGGTTAATTGTGAGACCAGTTATGCTTAAGCTAATAATCTCAATTTATTCGAAATTTGAGTACTTAGATGAATAATCACCAAAGAAAATTTTGATTACGTTCAATTCAAGTCAAATTCATTTAAATTCGTGTGGGAATTAGTTAACTTAGTTTGAGTCTCATTAAATCTATCCTTGGATAGTACAATTTGAGATTAAAATCTCATATTAGCTTTATCGAAACTACTTGATATTCAATATGTAATCTAGAAATATAGTAGAGTGAGAGGTATTTATTAAATATTTAAAGAATGTTCAAAATTTCTATCTGAATTTTACAACGAGAAGTTTAATTTCTGATTAATATGATCTGCAAGCCATGGTATAAGAGTCTTCATATGTGAGAAGTAAGAGTCTTCATATGTGAGAAGTATTAGGTTTGAATCTTAATAGTCTCATATTGAATTATTGTATGAGACAATTCTCTTAGTACTCTATTTATCTTGTACAATAAATCAATACAGTTGATAATTATTTGAAATATACTGGAATGTGTTTGAAAATTTTTAATAGACATCTAACCTATTTTTGAAATGTACTAGAATATGATCATAATTAATTCTGCATTAAATTTTCCACATTTTTCTTATAGTAATCAAATTTTAATTTGAAAGAGTATTACAAAAATTTATGTAGGAACCATGAAATTTATAGATAAATCCTAAAATTTATAATAAATATTCAAACTTTTAGTTTTAAAGCTCTGAATTTTTTCAACAATTTAATAGACAATTTATTTGGAAATTATAGGTGAACTAAATAGACCTAATCACTGATAATTTGTCTTTTTTAGGGAACATAATAGTGAATAGCTAATCTGTACACCACTTTCTCTTTTTTTTTTTTTTTGTGGGATGATAAGTACATTAAATATTAGATAACTTTTCTCTTAACAGTTTTTACATAAAGAATCTACAGAAAGGATACATGAAAGATCAAACAATGGGAGACGTGAAAAGGTAGCTACAAACTTTATAACACATTCAAGTCATATTACATACCCTCTCTAAATATATGCTGGATGGAATTACCAAAAACAAATGGAGCATACTGTGGATATCGTGAATCAATGGTCGGATCCTCCATGGAAATTGGATGAATCCTTGCACTGCTTGGATAACAATAAGATTGTCATCCCCAATTTGAACATATTGTTATATGGCCTCGAAAGCTGCTTTGATGCCATCAAGCATGGCAGTAGCTTCAGAAACCAAAATAGGTGCGCCAATAAACTGAGTACCTATTTGAATGAAATTACCTGTCCAATCGCGTAAAACATAAACTATTGCTGCTCTTGTAGAAGATAATGTGTCGCCGAAGTTGATTTTGATGAAACCATCCAGAGAGGAATTCCACTTAACTGTTCGGTGGGTCTTGGAGACGGAAACCAAGTGGCGTGGTGTTGCTAAGGATAGATTATATGAGGAGTGGTGGTTTCGTTGCTACTCTGCCGAGTGATAAAATTATTATAAATAAGTGATAAAACTTTCCTCATAAAATTGTGACAAAAGTTCGAGGAAAACTATCGACCATCTCCAATCTCACATTGCTTAGATGACATCACCATGAAGTTTTTTTTTTTTTTTGTGATCATAAATGAAGTTAATTTATACATAAGACATAAATTTAATTATTTTTAAAAGAAAATAAGATGATCAATTAAAGAAATATGTTCTATCAAAAAATAATTTAAAGATAAGGATATAAGTTAAAATTTGTCAAACGTCTTTCTTAGATACAGCTAATTTTACCAAACAGTTTTTATATACATTTAATTCAAACAGCTAATAACTAACAACCTATACAAATAGTTAACGGTTAACAACTAACAACTGTTAGCCAAAGAAAGCCTAACTTTGCTCGAACACTTATTGCTACTTAAATACCCCCTCTGTCATGAAGTTGAGAAATATAAACTCCTTTGAGCATTATAATTCATATTTATATATTTTTTTTAATTAGAGTTGGTAGAGTCAAATTGAACTAAAATATTAGTGGACTCAACCTAAAATTGCTTGAAAATGGTCTAGTTGAAGTTCAAAATGAGCCCTGAATTATTGAGCATCGCTGTAAAATGGGCATCTGGCCAAAAATATCGAATCAATAGATTTAACTATAAACAAGCCATAGTAATACCAAGGGAAAATGCTCATTAGAGGGAGGGGAAAACTAGGCAATGCACCATACATAAACCCTGCCATAAATGCCACAGATACGAGCCGTACAATTATTGTACGTCAACAAATGGATTCGAAATTCATAGTAGTTGGCGCACAAAGCTTGCTATGAAAGATGGGCGCAAGCCATACATAACGGCAAAACTCCGCACCAAAATTGTGACTCTATCAGACCAGATTTGCAAAGCTTCAGTTCAATTTTTAGAAGTTGTTATCAGTGTTGAACCGTCTAACGTAAAGTTTTAGACAATCACTCTAAACAGACTAAGGCCCTGGTTTTTTCCGTGGATCAGTTTTAAAATATCAACTTCAATCCATTTCAATCCACTTCTACTATTTTAATCAAGTTCAATTTATTACATAAAAAAAATTTAATCCACTTCAACCGACCTTCACTATTTTAGCCAAATTCAATTTATCACATAAAAAAATTCAACCCACTTCAACCCACCTCAACCTACTTCACCATTTTACCCACTCTAATTTACCTACGAAAAGAACAGACTCTAACACAATAATATTGAATTTTTATTAATTTGAGGCGGCATAATTAGACAATAACTACCCCCTTAAAAATAAGAAATTTTAATGATAAAACTAATCACAATATATCAATATATTTTTAATATAATTTTTGTTACACCGTTTACTTCATGAACGTGGGGGGTCTTGGTCAAATTAAAAAGAGAGAGAGAGAGGCAGAGCATTCTTTTTTGAGGAGCGCTTCTACAGTCCTGGTCTTAACTTTTACGTAAACGTAAACACTTGCGACCTTTTTTAGCAGGAATAGAGTTTTTTATTTTATTTTTTTATAAGTTGATGTCAAAATTTTGATTTAAGTTTATCTCAGCTTTTGAAAGGTGAAAGGCGTCAATAATAACTCTAGTTCACCAGAATAAATTATCAAAGATCAAAAGTAAAAATAAAAATAAAATAAAAACAAGCCGAGAAGCAAACTACCAGTAGGCAGTAGGGCTTCTACTTTCTAGTATGAAGTATAAACTTAGCATATCCCAGATTGTTGATCCAAACAAATCTAGATGCGATAAGATTACATCAGAACAAAGTAAAAACTCCAGAATATTGCAAAAAATGTGAAACGAATGATAAGCAAGGGCTGATATACTATAATACTAGTAATATCTTTTTTCTTTTTTTTTGGCCTTTTCATTGAAGTGCCCAGATGGCCAGATTCGCATCAGAAAAGAAAAGAAGTGGCCCAGAAAAAGAAGGTAGAAGAAACCTCAAAATCAGGCACTTCTCTTCAAACCCAAATGCACCTTTTTTTCTCTCTTTCTAAAATTTCTCTGCTTTTCTTTTAAAAAAAAAAAAAGAAAAAAAAACCAGTTTCTCTGCATTTGCTTCCACTTCTCTTAAAAAATTTAAAGAAAAAGGGGAACTTGGAAACAGAGTAGTTGATTATTCCCTGAATATTTACACCCACCTCAGATTCTCTCTTACCAAACAAAAGATGATACATTTTTCACACACGACACTGGTTTCTAATAAAGCAATCCTCATAATTACTAGTACTAGTAGCAGCAGTTCTTCAATCTTCATGCCCAGATGCCAGAAAACCTTGCTTCAGGTGCACTGCGCCACTGCCCCAGTGCCCCTGTTTTTTGGGTGATGGAAATCTTCAAAATTCCTTACTTGAATTTCAACTATGAATTCTGCAAGCATCCATCAGTGAAATTGGACTCTCTCTCTCTCTCTCTCTTAGTTATTTACAACTGAAAATTACAAAATTTTTCAAGTTGCAGGAGTTTTCAAGTAATGTCAGCCATGGCACTGGCCACACCTCCACCGGTCACCCATGGGTGCCCTGCACATCACCAAACACAAAATACCCATTAATCACAAAACCCCAAAAAATCAAAAACCCACATTGAAATTGACACATAAATTCAGGGCTTCAACATCACTCTGTCACTCAAAACACAAAACAGAGCAAGAAGCAAAGTCAGGGGAGGAAAATAAAACATAAAAACCAAGTAATAAAAACTTACTTAGAACTTGATCAGCAGAAAACCTCCTGGAAACATCCTTACAGAGCATTTTGCGAATCAAATCCTTAGCCTGAGGCGAAACTGACCGGAAAATCCTTGCCGGAAACCTAAGATTTGCTCGGAGAACTGCATGAAAAGTTTCCTCAACAGTTTCTCCACAAAAGGGTGGCACTCCTCCCAGCATTATGTACAGAATAACCCCTGCACTCCACACATCTACCTTCTCGTTGTACTCTCTACCTGCTAACACCTCCGGAGCCACGTAGTACGGCGTTCCCACCACCCCTTTCATCCACTCATTCTCTCCTCCGAACCACTCTGCCGACCCGAAATCACAGAGCTTCAACCTGTTCCGTGAGTCGAAGAGTATGTTCTCTGGCTTTATGTCCCTGCACATCAAAACCCAAACCCCCTTTCAGAATTGATACATTCAAGTCTAGGGAAAAAAAAAAAAAACGAAATTCTCTTCAAATTTTCAGAAAATCACCGCATATGCATTCAAAATAGGGTCTTAATTTTCATCTGAACCTAAAATGGCCCAAACGGAACAAAACCGAAATGCTATTTCAGAATTCATCCAAATTGGAGAAAACTAATACCCCCTTGAGATTTTCAAAGAAAACAGACGACAAAAAACTGACCCGGATCTAACCGCCCATCTGAAATTTCAAAACAGGCTCCAATTTTGACTCGAACCCAACCCAAATCGCTCAAACCAACAACAACCCATGGGGAAGGCCCCAGATTCAGGAAAAAAAATGAAGAATTACCGATGAGCAACAAAGTTGCGGTGACAGTGGCCGATTGCGTCCGCAAGCTGGGAAAACAGAGCGGCAGCGTCAGGCTCAGAGAAAGTCTTAGCAGCAAGAATCCGATCATACAGCGTAGATTCTTGACACAAATCGGTGACAATGAGAAGATGAGATTCGGATTCAAAGAGGGAATGAATCTGTAGAATATGGGGATGAGGAGAGAGAATCTGTAAGAACTTGGGCTCCTTGTCAAGGCACTCACGATCAGTTGGGTCGTCGAGGAGGAGACGTTTGTCAATAGATTTAACGGCGAAGGAGGAGAGAGAAGAAGAGGACGGGGAGAAGCAGCGGTAAACGACGCCGAAACGGCCCCGGCCGATCTCGTCGCAAAGCTGGTAGTGTTTCTTGAAGCTATCACACATTATAATTCTCTCTGTTTTGGGTCTCTGTGTTGGCTCAATTTCTACGGCGGTTGAGGGCATTTATAGAGAATTTTACTTTTTTGTGTGTGGGGGGGGGGGGGGGGGGTAAACTTTAAACGGGGGAATATTCGGGGATATTTTTGGGATTCTGAGTTTTGGTTGTACAGTACTTGCAGTTGTATGTCTCCCGCTATTTTTGGGCGACACCTTGCGGAAGAAATGCAGAGGGACAAAACTAGTTGGAAAAATTTGCCATCCCAACTGTACGAATTTTGCTCTGTCTATGAACAGTTAGCTATGGCCATGGATGTTTTCTGCAAATTATAGATGTTTGGTCTGGTTGTTCAAATTTGACCTAGATCTAAATTTTTGTTACTACAATAAGATCTGTTCTTTTTGTTGATCTTTTCTAATTTACTAACTTTAACCTACTTCATTCCACTTCAATCAATTTCAAACCCCTTCAATGAAAAATATCAACTTCAATTCACTTTAATCCACTTCAACCAATTTCAACATACTTCAACCCACCTTTTTTAAAGTTTTATTCTCACTATTTTAACCAACTTCAAAAAATATACCAACTTCAATAAAAAATATCAATTTTAACCCATTTCAACCCACTTTAACTTACCCCGATCAACTTCACCCTTTTATCAACCCCAATTTACCAACGAAAAGAACAGGCCCTTGAGATCTAAAAACACGACATTTTAGTTTAAGATTATATTACTTTCTAAATTAAGATGATTAATAATAATTAAGGGTATCTTTAATAAAATTTCATTTTTAAAAATATTCCAGAATATTATATGTTTTAGGTGAGATGATTTTGTAATTTATGCAAGACTATTTCTATTTTATACGTGTGGTGGTACCAAAGTCGTGTTCGGCAACAGCGTTTTGGATCGCGTTTAGTGTTTTGACCAGATCAATACACTAATTAGTTAATTTTTAGTGTTCGATAAACTAGTGTTTTCACTATCATTTCAAGTAGCGTTTAGCGTTTTAAGTAGTATTTTTGAAAAGCTAATAGGTTTAACATTTGACATTTAAAAGTAGTATTTTATATTTTTTAGCCAAAAAATATCCTTTAAAAATTTTAATTTTTGAAATTATCTACATCCTTTTATATAAATTTACATTAATCAACTAGCGCAGCAGTTAAATTTACCGAACATATTAGTTTCAACGGCTTATCTAAGTAGCTATCCGTTAACAGCTAAATTAGAAACGTTATCTGCTATCTGAATTGCTATCCGCTACTTGAACAGCTAATTTTGTCGAATAGAGTCCAAAGAAAAGTCTGTGAGTTGCACTTGCGCGGTAGTTTTAGCTGTGGAGAAATTGTATCGGCAGCCGTACGTGAGGCAGAGAGGACTATCGTTTTTTGTTTTCGTTTTCGTTTTCGTTTTCTCATTTTGTTTTGTTTTTTCAAAGTAGTTTTACTCTTTGGGAGGGCGTTTTGGTAGGGTTGGCCAATTAAAGCGAATAGTGGGGCAAGGAAGGGGGAGGTGGCTGGTGGCAGCTTGTGGGTAGTACGTTCGTGGTCTACGGTGGCACTACGGCAAGGCAATAATTAGGCATGTAAAAAAATTGCAGCTTTCTTTCTCTTGCCTTTCCTTGCTTTCTTTTCAACCAACTAGCGTGTCTAATGCATAGCCATATAGGGCCGAGTTGTTTCTTTTTCTGTTTTGTGAATTGCTTCATTGGTAATTCAAGACACGTAGGTCCATGCATAGGGTCACAAAATAGGAAAAAGAAAAAAAAAGTTTTAGCATTAGCCGTACTAAACCTAATGAAGATGTATTCTGTTAGACTTATAATAAGAAATTATTAGTGCTTATTACTGAACTATATTGTATGATAGTTAAATATGTTGAATCATACTGAATTAGTTTATATGTAATCATAATTAAGTCAAATAATGTTTTTATAAAGTTGTTTAAATGTGTGTACACTCAATATTAGTTATTATAAATGGATAGTTATTTAGTTTGTGATAGAATATAAACATATTCCAATGAGTGTATGCATATGCTACGATTGTTATAAATAATTTTATGAATGGATTTTTTAATTGATATGTATCATGTGCAAAAAATTTGCAAATATATCTATTATTTAAAGTCACCTTATTATTACCACAAAAAAATTTTTGTACCGTCCACCTTGCCTTCAATACTCCAAATCACAAATAATTAATTTTTGATTGCAAAATATAAATTGCAAAAGATGGGTAGTTACTTACATTAATATAAATTGAAGTTGGAAGTTGCTAGTAAAATAATTAAATATTGATTACAAGTTTTTTTTTTTCTAAATAAAAATCATGTGTCAATTTCAGTTCTTAAAATAATTATGTAATATTTTTTAATGACAAATTTATGTAGTTAAATAATATAATATTTTTTCAAAAAAAATAAGCATTTTATAGTTACTATAATATTCATATAAATATCATAAGTAATAGTATGAGATATTTTATTTAGTGCATAATGTAATACTTTTTTCAATATTCAACACATATTGCAATTACAATAATAAACCTATTTACAATATTAACAAAAGGAATTCATTCATTAATAAACAACTAAACAATTTGGATTTATCCATAAGTACTTATTACAAGCGCTGAATAATGCTAAATGATGCTTAATTGTGCTTTAATTATGATGAAATGTGTTAAATGTTGATGATAAGTTGAGAAGAACATACCCTAAGCTTTGAGGTTATGTTTTTTTGGAGGTACAAATAGAGACATAGAGATCAATACATGTAGAATTCGAACTCAGATATTCAATAATAACTCACAAAATTTTACCAGTTGAGCTAACTACTATATAAGAATATGTTGTTTTAAATGCATGCAATAACTTTTAGGTACTTATTTATAAAAAGAAAAAAGAACTTTAGTTAAGGGGTTGTTTATCAAATAGAGCTCAAGCTTGGATCAATCATACATGAGTTCAGCTTGGGCTTAGCTCAAAACTCGTTGAGCTTCAGACAGTCTTGAACTCATGATATGATCATACCTGGAGATGCATTGCTTGGGTGGGAGCTTGGTGTGATTTTCTTTTCTTTTTATGTTTGGAACGAATTCAAATTAAACATAAGATAATTCAAAGTGGAATTATGGAATTGACCATGGAATCTAAACTCAAAGGAATGAGAGAGGAAATTACAAATGGAAATATCATGAGTCTAATCGAACTTTAGATATAGCTTTATAGGCTACAATTCAACCATGAAAAAAAAAGGGAGAAAAACATGAAGGAAAGATAACATGATTTTGTTATTGCTAAGAGTCATTCGTACTCATCATAAAATATTGAAGGGGGGGAAAAAAATCGGAGCTAACAAAATTGAGCTAATCTCACGAGCTTGATTCAATGAGCATAACAAATCAACTTGGACTCGAGCTCATAGTCACACTCGACACTACAAAAAAAAAGACCAAATAAAGGCGGAATCAGCGATGAACAAGCACTACAAAAACGCTGCCAAACTCCGACAGAAAAAGCGACGTAGAAGACGGTTGTCGGAAAACATCAAAGGACCCGACGGAAAAGCAGATAGGGCCCGATGGATATTCGAATTTCCGACGGAAAAACCTTCCGTCAGAAATTCCGATGGAAACCCGTCGGAATCCGTTGGTCCCCGTCGGTATTTCCGTCGGATGGTTCTGGCGCAGATCTCGAAACAAGCCGCTTTTGGGTTTTAAATTTTGGGGGGTTGTTTTAGCCAGCATTTTCAAAGTTTAGAGAGAGAGGGTGTGGTTTGAAAAGAGAGAGAGGGAGGAGAAGGAAGAGAGAGAAAGTGAGGTTTGAAGGTTTCGGTGGCCGAAAATTGAACGGTAAGTGATTTTTTTGATCAATTTGTTGCTTAAATTTGAAATAGTTAAATTAATTGATATTTTTTTACGGTCTTGATTTTGCAAGTATTGCCGCCGCTAATGCCACCGCCACCGCCGCCGCCAGTGCCGCCGCCGCCGATAATCCGCTTGATTTTTCAGGTGTTTAAAGGTTAGTAGAATAAAATTGTGTTAATTTGATATGTGATGTTCATTTTTGTGAATTTTAATCTTGAAGCATGTTTGTTTTAGTTTGAATAATTTATTTTTTCCGTAGAATATGAATGTAAATTGCATTATTTTTTTATTTAATTTGTAAAATATATTTAGTAGAATAAGTACAGTAAAACATGTTAAGTATGTACATCTGAAATAATTATCTAATTATTTTGAAATGTTAAATATGTTAAGCATGTATAATATATTTTATTAAAATGAATAATTTAAATAAAACAAGTTTGTTTATTATAAAATGTTAAATATGTTAAGCATGTATGTTTTTTGAGGTATGTTTAATTTTTTTATGATTTGTTTGATATGTGAAGAATTTTTGTTATATTTTTGCAATATTTAGGTATGTTAAGTATATATTAATTTAAGTTTGCTAAGTATGTTAATAGTATTTTGTTATTTTTTGTTGATTTAGAGAGTACACAACCACAAGAGGGGGTTGAATTGTGGTGTCCGATTTTCACAAGTTGCTGGCAAACAGTCTTAGACCCTGTTCGCACAGGTTGTTTCTGAGATAAGCAGAAGCGAAAATCCAACAAAATTGAATGCGAAAATAATGGACACATGATTTTTACGTGGAAAACACCTCTAGCCCAACTGAGGTTAAAAACCACGACCTACCTCGTGTAGGATTTAAACACTTCACTAAACGGGCTAATCACGTTACAATAGTAACACACCTTGTTACAAATTGCAACCCACATAACCGTCTTCCCTGAGACAGGTTACCCCACGTCCAAAATCCCCTTGATTTGGATACACACTCAACTCACTTTTGTGAAAGAAGAGTATAAAGAAAAACACCCTATTACAATGCTTCTCAACTAAGCTAATATAGGGTACAATGAAGTCCTAGTATGCCAACTTTGAAAGCTCAAATAACTCACTCACTAGACACGGTTTTCTTTTCAAACTTTTAAGCTTATGAACACTGAATTTTTCTTTTTGAAAACCGATGCTTCTATCGTTCTAAGAAGCGACTTTATATAGTGCTTGGAAAAACAATTCCTCAAATTTTTGGAAACTAAAATCCCTAAAGAATATAGAATTCTTTAGCCACAAGGGATGAGGAAACATGAGCTGGAAACACTTCCTAAACCGTGTGCATAAGGCGGTGATTCTCAGCAACTAGCCCATGTTTTTCTCAACAACCTTATCCACTTGCCAAAAATTGGATATTCTTTTTACTCAAAAAAGATTTTGCAAATCCCCTTAGATTTTAATAACCGTTTTTAGGATAAGGGGTAAGATACTCCATAAAAAAAATCTTTCTTGCAAATCCTTGAAGAAGCTGCTCAAAATTCAAAAGATAAAAATCGTGTAAAACAGTTTTTTGCAACTTATTCTGGAAACACCCTGATCACCCTGTTTTCAGGATTGTTCTGAAGGGTGATCCGAAATATTTTCAAAAAGAAAACAAAACCGTTTCAAGTAAGTGGTAAGTTAAGACTTTCTGATTGGCATATTAACAAGAGTCTAAAAATATAAAACCAAATTAAATCAAGACATCTTGTTGTAACCACTAGTCATCTTGTAGAAAGACGAATCTGCTGCAAACACTTCACAGAACCTGTTCCTCACGGCTGCACTTATATCATATGCTTCAAACACTTCACAGGACATGTTTCAAACACCTTACAGAGCCTGTTCCTCATGGTTGTTCTTACATCGCTGACTTGAGTACCTATTCTTGATAAACCATTAGTCAAGCAGTTTTAATATATTGAAAAACAGCAGTAAGACCTGTTGGTAAAGCCTGTTTGGAACAACAACAACAACAATTACAACACTTGGATTTGTTATCATCAAAACCTTATACATTCTAACAAATTTTCCCTTTTTGATGATGACAAACCAAGTGACCATATTGACTTTCAAGGACAATTGAAGTGATTAGTGCCAATTATTTATAGGACCGACAATTCACATGAAGCAGTCAGTATCGAAAAAGTGTAAGAAATTTAACTCATCCATGACAAAACTAAAACAATATATTGGTCATCCTATCTTCTCCCTTTTGGCATCATTAAAAAGTAGGGGCGAACAGTCAAACATAGGGTGTTTGCTATCACCACCACTTGGGTAAGGGAGGAAAGTCAACAGGCGATACACTCAAGTGTGTTGGTACGGTAATGAGATTGGCCATCCTAGTCACACACAAGCAATTCACAACAGAAAGCAAGCAAGGCAAAGCCAATCAAAAAACAAGATAACCTGTCATTCACCAAACGAGTGCAACAGAAAGTACAAACTAGTAAGAGAGGATAACCAAGAGAAGTGAGAACAGGCTATGAGAACAACAGATGGGGGGTGATCAGAGAGCAGGAGGGGAAAATTTTGCTGAGAGGGAAGAGAGAAGGGTGAGGATATCTTCATGGCGTTTTGCATTGAGAGCCTTTTCCTCATCCAGGGCAGCCTTTACCGCAGTAAGCTCAGCACTGAGTCGAGAGTTTTCTTCCAAAGCAGCCTCAAGCTTGACTGAGGAACTGCCAGGAACAGGAGGACGGGGTGTTCTGGTCCCCTGTTCTGAGGCAGACCCTTCAACCAAAGTGTATCCACACCCCATAAGGGTGTTACTCCCAATCTCATCAATGAACTGAGCACCCACCTTCTTCTGCAGAGTCACCCCAAAGTGCTCAAACACACTAGTCAGGAAGAAGCCGTATCCCAGGTCATGTTCCCTGGAGGTGTTTGCAATTCTTGCTATGTGGCGAATCATGATGGCAGGAAGGTTGATTTGCTCTTCCTTGTCCATCAGATCCATCAAACATTGATCCATGGCATCAGCAAGATTGCGACCCTGGCCCCTGGGGATGACATTCTTGATGATAAACCAGAATATCAATTGATGGAGCGATGTCATGTCCCCTTTCTTCACGGACTTGGGTGTTTGGAGGCTTGATTGCTAGATAAATTTTTAGGCGAGCTCCAGCAGCCTGCCTGTCCCTGAAATAGTCTTGTCTTCTCTCACATATATATCAAAGCCCGAGGAGGGAATCCCCAGAATTTCCCCTAATATCTTCGCATCAAAGCGAAGCTGTTGCCCATTAACAATACTTGTCACCACTCCTTCGGTGACAGTGCAGTTGGCATAGAACTCTGTCAACTCATGTACAGAACACCCCAACTGGGTGTTTGTAAACAGCTCATACCACCTCTGTGCACGCAGCTTGTGCAGAAATACCCCCAGACCCTGTTCCTCAAAATATTTTACATTGATAATTTTGCCTCTGACTACCCGTCTCTGAAGCAGTTGGGTCATTTTGGTTAAGATTGCGGACGGGGTAGACTTCTTGACTCTTTTAGGTTGAGGCTCAGTAAGAGGGTCTTGGGTGGAGGCGTGTTTGAGAGAGGCTTTTCTCTTGGGAGTTTTGAGGGGTGATGGTTTGGAGGGTAAAGTGGAGGTTGATTTTGGTGCAGGCAGAGGCTTATCCTCTGAGGACTCTGAGAACACGGGAGTGCCCTGTTTGAAGGTGGTGTTCTCAGGGTCGCTATCTGATGAAGGCTCAGAGGAGGAATCAATTTCCTCAACAACAGGGGATGACTGTTTGACAGGACGAGGTGTGGAGTGGAAAGCAATTCGGGCTGATTTTCGAGTTGGCCTGGTTGTGGGTTTGGCCGAAGAAGAGATTTGTGGTTTTGGTTTGACAGAGATTTCACTTTTTGAGAATTCTTCAGTCTGGCCGCTTTTAGGCCTTGACGGTGGTCGTGTTCTTAGCATTCTAGTACGCCGAGCCATAATTTTGTATCGTTTACGTTTCTCACCGGTTGGTGGTACCAGTGTGGCTTGTTCAGGCTTCACAGGAGACTCCTCCATTTGATCCCTACTACCCCCTTCTTCTTTTGACAAATCCTCCCCTAGGTCATCCCTAAAAACTTCAGGCCCTGTTTCGACCCCTGTTTCCTGCTCTGGGAACAGCCCAAGTGAACTGATGTCATCTAGTCCATGATCGAACCGAAAGATTTCATCTAAAGGCCCAATTTCTCTTTCAGATGCCCCAACAGGTTCTTGGGGTTTACATGCCCCCGTTTCTCCAAACAAAATCAATTCCCACCCAAATTTGTAAGGGATGTCTTCCAATTTCAGATTCACTGTTCTAAGGTTGATGCTTTTCAAAAACCCAAAAGGTTTATAGACAATGGGTCGAGAAGGTTCAGTAATTTTACCTTCCATGAGGGCCGTCAGAAATTGTGTAGGCGCAAACAGGGCTGTAGCTGTTTGCAAGGCTGTGCTCTGTGTCTGGTTGCCCTGAGTTGAGGTCGAGGAGCTCTCGGAGCTAATGGGAGACGCCATTTTTCAGAGGAAGGAGAGAGATTAGGGTTTCTTGAACAGAGTTTCAGAGCAAGAGAGTTTCGGTGGAGGTGAGAGATTGAGCAAGAGAGCTTTAAAGAGAGAGACATGCGAAATCTTTAAAAGATTTTGCCCGTTTTGCAACGGGCTTTTGCATTTATTTAGGCCGCGCACGCCTCGGGAAGAGATTAGCAATTTTTAATTTGTTACACATATTTGACAAACAAGAGGCGTACCTGTTCCTGGTGCTTGTTCTTGAGGTTACTTGCTCGGTAACATAGGACAATAAGGGCAATCTCATTAGACCTCAACAAGTGTCAGCAGGTTGCAAACCTCACATATGCTAAACATAGCACAGAAGTTGATTGCAAACAAAAAATTTTAATATGTTGTACCTGTAACTTTTAAATGTTGCAAACAGGGTGAGAGAACAGGTTGGTCAGGTTGTTCTAATTAAGCCTAGTTCGAGTCTATTCCTTTTAAATTATTCTCTACTCAATGCCTTGGTGAATATGTCAGCAATTTGATTTTCAGTGGCATAGAAATTCATTGAGATCACTCCTTTTTCAACATTGTCTCTTAAGAAATGATGACGAATGTCAATATATTTTGTTCTTTTGTGTAGACATGGATTTTTGGCAATGTTAATTGCACCTGTATTGTCACAATAAATAGGAATGCATCTTATGTCAACACAAAAGTCCTTGAGTTGTTGTCTTATCCACAATAACTGAGCACAACAAGATGCAGCTGCCACATATTTAGCTTCTGCTGTGGACAAGGCAACAGAGAGTTGTTTCTTGGTTGCCCAAGATACCAAACAAGGTCCAAGAAAGTGAGCCATACCTGAGGTGCTTTTTCTATCAACCAAGAAACCTGCATAATCAGCATCAGCATACCCAACAAGATCAAAGTTGCAACCTCTAGATACCATAAGGCTAGATCAGGTGTATGTTTTAAGTATCTTAAAATCCTTTTTACAGCCTTAAAATGAGTTTCTTTAGGGTTAGACTGAAAACGTGCACATAGACCAACACTGAAAACAATGTCAGGTCTACTAGCCGTCAGGTATAGGAGTGACCATATCATGCCCCTATAGGATTTCTCCTCAACTGAGGGACTACCATCATCCATTACCAGCCTGGTTGAGGGAGAGATGGGAGTATCAATGGGCTTGGCCGACTCCATCTTAAAGCGCTTAAGTAACTCTTTGATATACTTTTGTTGATGGATCATGGTGCCGTTTGAAGTTTGCTTGATTTGCAAGCCTAGAAAGAAATTAAGCTCACCCATCATGCTCATTTCAAACTCACTCCTCATCATTTTTGAAAATTCATTGCACAAATCATGATGAGTTGCACCAAATATGATGTCATCGACATATACTTGGACAATCAACAAATGTTCCTCCTTAGATTTTAGAAACAAGGTATTGTTTACCTTGCCTCTTGTAAAACCATTTTCTAATAAAAAGCTTGACAACCGCTCATACCAAGCTCTAGGGGCTTGTTTTAAACCATAAAGTGCTTTATCAAGTTTGAAAACATGGTTAGGAAATTCATTACTTTCAAAACCAGGGGGTTGTTTGACATACACTTTTTCTTTGAGGTACCCATTTAAAAATGCACTTTTGACATCCATTTGATACAAATTGATCTCCATATGAGCTGTAAATGCTATCAAGATTCGAATAGCCTCCATCCTTGCAACAGGTGCAAAGGTTTCTTCATAATCAATTCCCTCTTCTTGGTTGTAGCCTTGAACCACCAGCTGGGCCTTGTTTCTAGTGACTGTTCCGCACTCATCCAGCTTGTTACGGAACACCCACTTGGTTCCAATGATTTTTCTATCCTCTGGCCGTGGCACAAGGTGCCATACCTTGTTCCTTTCGAACTGATGGAGTTCTTCTTGCATGGCTGTGACCCAATCTGAATCTGCAAGGGCTTCATTAATATTCTTAGGCTCAATTTTTGAGAGAAAAGCATAGAAAGTACAGAAATTTTTGAGTCTAGATCTAGTTTGAACTCCTGCATTAATATCAGACAAAATTTGATCAAGAGGATGTGAACTTTGGTATTTCCATGATCGTGGTGAAAGTGGGTTCACAGACTCGCTCTCCATCCTAGCTGGAATACTCGGTGAAACAGGTTCAGAACCTGTTCTCGAGCCTGTTTGGGAGCTTGTTCCTGGATTTATCCCTGAAGGATTCGGCTGGTGTTGTCCCGAACAGGGTTCCACCCTGTTTCCCCCTGTTTGGTTCACACTTGCTTACCTTCCTGAAGAACAGCCTCAGACCTTGCTCCCTCCGATTGATCCTTACCTTGTTCACCTTGAAGCAGCACGTCTTTTCTAACAAGACCTAGTTCGAAGTCTTCTTCCTGTGCATCATTCTCGCTTAGAGAGTTAGTTTCATCAAAAAGCACATGCACACTTTCCTCAACACACAAGGTTCTCTTATTAAACACTTTGTATGCCTTACTATGCGAGGAGTAACCAAGGAATATTGCTTCATCACTCCTTGGATCAAATTTTCCTAAGGCATCCTTTCCATTATTGTGCACAAAACATTTACAACCAAAAACTCTCAAATGCATAATATTAGGTTTTCTTCCTTTGAAAAGTTCATAAGGAGTTTTGTTAAGAATAGGTCTAATCATGCATCTATTTATAATGTAACATGATGTATTCAAAGCTTCAGCCCAAAAGTTTCTAGGAAGACCACTAGCAACAAGTATTGTTTTAGTCATGTCCTCTAGAGTGCGATTTTTGCGTTCTACCACCCCGTTTTGTTGGGGTGTTCTTGGAGCTGAAAAATTATGATCAACACCATGCTCATTACAATAATCAATAAAGCTCGAATTTTCAAATTCTGTCCCATGGTCAGACCTTAAGCATACCAAGGAATGTCCTACTCTCTTTTCAATCTTTTTAATGAAAGTAAGAAATTTTTCAAAGGTTTCATCTTTAGAAGCCAAAAATAAAGTCCAAGTGAAACGAGAGCAGTCATCCACTATCACAAGCACATACCTTTTGCCACCTCGGCTCATGATCCTCATTGGACCACATAGATCCATATGTATCAATTCAAGAGGTCGAGTAGTGCTTACACATTTTTTAGATTTAAATGAATTTTTGACTTGTTTGCCTTTGGCACATGCATCACATACCTTGTCATCATTGATTTTGATGGAAGGTAAGCCTACCACTAAGTCTTTGGTTACAAATTTTTTCAAAAGTGAGTGGCTTGCATGACCTAACCTTTTGTGCCAAAGCATAACATCATCATTTAGGGCACTCAAACAAGTCAAATTATTTTGGGGAAGAGTGGAGATACACACTTTATAAACATTCTTATGTCGCTTCCCCCTCAACACAACATCTCCTGTGTTCATATTCACAACCAAGCAACGTGTTGGTGAGAACACTACTAGGTTGTCTTTGTCGCACAGTTGGGACACACTTAGCAAGTTGTGTTTTAATCCATCCACAAAATAAACATTGTCAATTGAATGGGAGAGTGACTCACCTATCTTACCTATGCCGACAATTGTCCCGGATTTGTCGTTTCCAAATGCCACACTCCCACCTTCTGAAGCTGTAAGTGAGAGAAAATTGGATCTTTCACCAGTCATATGCCTCGAACACCCACTGTCAACATACCACAGCTGCTTGTTCCCTAGACTATTCCCTGCACTGTTTGCTGGGTTGTTCTCTCTCACTTCAGCCTGCAAAACAAATCAAAGGTTAGTTTTGGGAACCCAGATCCACTTGGGTCCCATTCCTTTAGAGGTACAAATCTCATCTTTCCTAACCCATATTTGTTTTACGTACACTGAGTTCCTTTTAATGGCATACTTTCTTGAGGGACAAGTATAACGGTAATGACCCGTTTTACCACAGTGATAACATACAATATTCTCAGATAATCCTACATATTTTCTATTCACTGGGTAGGTCATCTTAGGCACAAAACCTAGTCTTCTTCTATTTCGACTATGATGGGTGTTTAACCATTCAAGTGCTTGTGAGGACCTGTTCCAGAGCTTGTTTGTGGCAAGGTCTGATTCCATTTGTTTCATTTTCTCAAGCAGGTTTTTATTTTCTACAAGCAAGGACTCGACCTTACCTTTTAAGTCAAGGGATTCTTTTTCCAGCTCAGTCAATTTAGTGGAACAAGTCTCTTCTTTCATGAGTAGAGTTTCTTTAAGCACATTGATGTTTTCATGCAAGGCAAGAGTTTCTTTGTCAACTTCAAGTTTTTCCAATTTAAGGGTTTCATTTTCAAGTTCTAGATCTCGAACATCTCTTTTTAATTCAGCACATATATCCATTATAGTGTATACTAATTCCTCAAGAGTTGATTTATTTAGACCACGTACCTTGTTCTTGATTGAGTCAGACTATCTGTTGATCCATCATCTGAATCAGTGTCACTTCTTGCCATGAGTGCTACATCAGCTTCCCCAACTTCAGACCCTTCCTCATCCTCGCTTGAGTCTCCCCAGGCCGCGAGCATAGCTTTTGAGAACCTTTTCGCTGAGCTGCTTACACCCTGTTTCCTCCCCTGTTTTCTAGGGTGTTCGGGTTCTTGTTCTTCCTTGTGCAGTGGGCAGTTTCTCACAATGTGGTCCAGTTTGCCACACTTGAAACACCCGGAGAACTGTTCCCGAGAGGTGTTCCTGGCCTTGCTGAAGTCCTTCCTTTTGCTATTTTCTTTGACTTTCTTGAAGAACTTCTTGAACTTTTGAGTGATCATGGCAATCTCCTCCTCATCAGAATCAGAATCATCTTCTAAGGCCTTTAGTGCAAGACCTCGATCTCTCTTTGTCTCATCTTTCTGTTGAGAATTTTTCCTAAGTTCATATGTTTGGAGGTTGCCAATCAGCTCATCTAGGGTGATCTTGCTCATGTCTTTAGCTTCTTGGATGGCCGTTACTTTCGCTTCCCAAGAATGAGGTAAAATTCTTAGGATCTTCCTCACCAATTCTTCGGTGGTGAAGGATTTTTCCAAGGATTTTAGCTCATTCGTTATGTAAGTGAAGCGAGTGTACATGTCGATCACACTTTCACGATCACCCATCTCAAACAGCTCATATTTTCTCATAAGCAATTCAATCTGGGATTGCTTTACTTGATTGGTCCCTTCGTGAGCTACTTGTAAAGCATCCCAGATTTCTTTGGCCGACTCACATTCAGATATGCGAGTATATTCATCAGGGCCGAGGCCAAAATATAGAAGTTTCTTGGCTTTGGCATTCTTCTCCATCATTTTGTAATCTTCAGTATTGAATTCTTTAGGCTCCTTGGGGATTGACTTTCCATCTTCAGTTATTTTCTTTGGGATGAGTGGTCCATTCTTGATGAGCATCCACAACTCATAGTCCTCGGCTTGGATGTAGTTTTCCATCCTATTCTTCCACCAACCATAGTGTTGGCCATTGAAGTATGGTGGTCGAGTTATAGATTGACCTTCAAGCATGCCTTGTGGGGTACTCATCTTCAAGGATCTCTCAAGGTGTTAGCCTTTCAAAGGAGAACCTGCTCTGATACCACTTGTTGATTTAGAGAGTACACAACCACAAGAGGGGGTGAATTGTGGTGTCCGATTTTCGCAAGTTGCTGGCAAACAGTCTTAGGCCCTGTTCGCACAGGTTGTTTCTGAGATAAGCAGAAGCGAAAATCCAACAAAATTGAATGCGGAAATAATGGACACAGGATTTTTACGTGGAAAACACCTCTAGCCCAACTGAGGTGAAAAACCACGACCTACCTCCTGTAGGATTTAAACACTTCACTAAACGGGCTAATCACGTTACAATAGTAACACACCTTGTTACAAATTGCAACCCACGTAACCGTCTTCCCTAAGACAGGTTACCCCACGTCCAAAATCCCCTTGATTTGGACACACACTCAACTCACTTTTGTGAAAGAAGAGTATAAAGAAAAACACCCTATTACAATGCTTCTCAACTAAGCTAATATAGGATACAATGAAATCCTAGTATGCCAACTTTGAAAGCTTAAATAACTCACTCACTAGACACGGTTTTCTTTTCATACTTTTAAGCTCATGAACACTGAATTTTTCTTTTTGAAAACCGATGCTTCTATCGTTCTAAGAAGCGACTTTATATAGTGCTTGGAAAAACAATTCCTCAAATTTTTGGAAACTAAAATCCCTAAAGAATATAGAATTCTTTAGCCACAAGGGATGAGGAAACATGAGCTGGAAACACTTCCTAAACCGTGTGCATAAGGCGGTGATTCTCAGCAACTAGCCCATGTTTTTCTCAACAACCTTATCCACTTGCCAAAAATTGGATATTCTTTTTACTCAAAAAAGATTTTGCAAATCCCCTTAGATTTTAATAACAGTTTTTAGGATAAGGGGTAAGATACTCCATAAAAAAAATCTTTCTTGCAAATCCTTGAAGAAGCTGCTCAAAATTCAAAAGATAAAAATCGTGCAAAACAGTTTTTCGCAGCTTATTCTGGAAACACCCTGATCACCCTGTTTCCAGGATTGTTCTGAAGGGTGATCCGAAATATTTTCAAAAAGAAAACAAAACCGTTTCAAGTAAGTGGTAAGTTAAGACTTTCTGATTGGCATATTAACAAGAGTCTAAAAATATAAGACCAAATTAAATCAAGATATCTTGTTGTAACCACTGGTCATCTTGTAGAAAGACGAATCTGCTGCAAACACTTCACAGAACCTTTTCCTCACGGCTGCACTTATATCATATGCTTCAAACACTTCACAGGACATGTTTCAAACACCTTACAGAGCCTGTTCCTCATGGTTGTTCTTACATCGCTGACTTGAGTACCTGTTCTTGATAAACCATTAGTCAAGCAGTTTTAATATATTGAAAAATAGCAGTAAGACCTGTTGGTAAAGCCTGTTTGGAACAACAACAACAACAACTACAACACTTGGATTTATTATCATCAAAACCTTATACATTCTAACATTTTTATTTGGGTTTGTTTAATTAGATGAAGTGTGAAATAAGGTGTTTAATTTGTGGTTGATGCTTAATGAGGCTTATGTGGATAAATAATATTGTTATGTTGAATTTATTTAGGCATTTAGGTATGCTAAGTATATATGTTTAATTACATTAATTGTTGTATTTTAGATTTTGTGAGAATTTTTTTGATAGGGAAAAAGTATAATGTAACTCTAATTTAATATGAATGTATGTTGATTTGAATAATTGAAATAGTTGTGAGTACGTAAGCATATGTAATATATGTTTTGTTTTGGTACATGGTTTAAGAATATTAAGTATGTTTATTTTTTGTTCGATTTGTTGTGTATATTAATTTTTGACAAGTATGTGAATAACATTTTGTTTTGAGATATGGTTAATTTTTCGTATGATTTGGTTAGTTTAATATCTAATTTATTTTTTTTGTAAAATATGGATGTGAACTATATTAAATTTTAATTTTATTTGTGAAGTGTATTTATTTGAATAAGTGGACTAAAATATAATAAGTATGTACATTTATAATAATTATATAATTATTATGAAATGTTGAAGTATATTAGACATGTGTAATGTGTTTTGCTTTAGTGAATACTTTAAATTTTCTAAGTATGTTTGCATTTTGTTTGATTTGTAATATATATCAATGTTTTGTAAGTATGTGAAGTGTATGTATTTTTGAGATATGTTAAGTATATATTGAGATATGTTAAGTATATATTAATTAAAGTTTGCTCATTATGTTAATTGTATTATATCTTATTAATTTTGTTTGGATTTATTTATTTGGATGAAGTACGAAAATAATAACTTTATTTGTGTTTGATGCTTGATAACATTTATTTTCACAAATAATATAGTGATGTGAAATTTTGGTTGAATTGTTTGAGTATGTTAAGTATGTTCATGTTTTGTTTGATTTGTTGTATATATTAGTCATTGAGAAGTATGTAAAGAATATTCTTGTTTGAGGTATGGTTAATTTTTTGTTTCATTTGTTAAGTATTTTTATTTTATCTTTTGGGTAACAGTATTTTATTTTTTTTTGGTTTGTTTATTTGAGTAAAGTGTGAAATAAATTATGTAATTTATGTTTGATGCTTAATTGGGGGTGTCATGATATATTTAATAGTTCTATTAAATATATTTTTATGTAATACATATGTATATGTTGAACTGGTTAAATAGATTTCTAAAAGATTTTTATTGCAATTAATTATGGTTTACATAACAATTAAGGCAATTATATTAGCAACATATGGATGGGCCGTTGCATCGTCAATGGATGTATAGGATAAGAAATCCCAATGGACATGGACTTAGAGATGAGTGGTTGATGGGAGTTAATATGTTTGATGAATTTGCACGAAATCAGGAAGAGTATAGAATCAATGGAGTTTATAGATGTCCATGTGTGAAGTGCAAGAATATGCAATATTTTGCACCTGACGTTGTAAGGTCTCATTTGTATAGAAAGGGGTTTGTGAAGAATTATTGGTACTGGACAAGTCATGGGGAAGAAAATAATTCCGAAGCAGGGGGTGCAAGTAGTTCACATTCTATGAATTTTGATTACGATCACAACAATCACAATCATATGGAGAACATGCTTCATGCTGCCTTCCAAGCTAATGAAATGAACATGAGTAGCCATCATGACGTAAATCCTGAGGCATTTTACACTATACTTGAATATGCCCAATGACCATTGTATGAAGGGTGTAACATAACTGAACTTGAAACATCTGTAAGGCTATTTAGTATTAAATCGGGGCACAACATGTCTCAACATTGTTTCAACAAAGTTGTTGGCCTGATGAAAGATATATGCCATTCTGAAAGTAGCATTCTAAAAAATTATCATCAGCAACTCAGAAAAGTGAGAGATTTAGGTATAGATGTTGAGGAAATTGATTGTTGTCCGAATGGTTGCATACTTTATCATAAACAAGATGAGGGTTTGTCCGCATATAAATTTTGTGGACACACAAGATAATTACCAAAGAAATCCAACCAACGAGGTCGTAATGATGTTTCATATGCAAAAATGCACTACCTGCCTTTAATCCCAAGATTGTAACGACTGTATGCCTCAAAAAGGACTGCCGTCCATATGAGATGGCATCATGAGCACCTCCAAGAATCGGGTGTTCTCCGGCATCCGTCAGATGGATTAGCTTGGAAGTATTTTGACTAAAAGTATCCAAATTTTGCAGTAGAGCCTCGGAATGTAAGGTTAGGTCTTTGTACTGATGGTTTCACACCATTTTTCATATTTGGAAGATCGTATTCTGTGTGGCCAATTATTGTTACACCTTATAACTTGCCTCCAGATATGTGTATGACCACTCCATACATGTTTTTAAATTGTATTATTTCGGGTCCAACAAATCCGAAGAACAGGATTGATGTGCACTTGCAACCCTTAATTGATGAGTTGAAAATGCTGTGGGATGTTGGGGTGGATACATTTGATATTTCATGCGGGGAAACTTTTAGATTGCATACCGCGTTGATGTGGACAATTAATGATTTTTCCGCATGTGGTATGTTATCCGATTGGAGTACTCATGGGTTGTTAGCATGTCCGGTTTGTACGCATCAAAATTGTGCATTCCAGTTACAGCATGGCCGAAAGCCATCTTGGTTCGATTGCCATCGTTGGTTCTTGCCTCGGAATCATTGTTTTAGAGCTAATAAAGTTGCTTTTCGTAAAGGAAAGAGCATACACATTGGCCCTCCTCAAAAGATTTCTGGTGAAATATTGTCTGATATAGTATCGACATTGCCTAAAGTGACTATAGATATCCATTTTCAAAGGCCGGGATTTGAGAAAAACGAACATAATTGGACAAAGCAAAGTATCTTTTGGGAGTTTCTATATTGGAAGCATCAACTTCTGAGGCATAACCTTGATGTTATGCATATTGAGAAAAACTTCAGTGAAAATATTATAAACACAGTGATGGATGTTCCCGGAAAAACAAAGGATGATATCAAAGCAAGAATGGATATGTTTATTCTGTGTAGTAGGCAATAGTTGAACTTCGCTACAAGAGGGACAACTGATAGATTGTGTAAGCCAAAAGCCAAGTTTGCACTGTCACTACCTCAAAAAAGGGCTGTCTGTCAATGGTTGCGGAAGGTTCATGTGCTTGATGGTTATTATTCTAATGTGGGAAATTGGGTGGATCCATCTAATACAAAATTGCAAAATATGAAAAGTCATGATCATCATGTGTTTTTGGAGAATCTTCTTTCAGTAGCTTTTGCTGGCTCTTCCGGAAGATGTGTTGGGACCCTTGGTCAAATTGAGTGAATTTTTTAGAAACTTATACTTCAGTGAGTTACATGTTAGCATGCTGGAAGAGATGAACAAGAACATTGCTATAATTCTTTGTAAGTTGGAGACAGTTTTCCCTCCTGGTTTTTGGAATGTCATGGAACATTTGCCCATTCATTTAGCCGAAGAAGCTTTGTTGGGTGGTTCTGTTCAATATTGATGGATGTATCCTTTTGAGGGGTACTTTGGCTAGTTGAAACCTACGGCAAAGAATAAAGCTCGTGTTGAGGCATCTATAGTTCACGCATACTTAGCATTTGAGATAAAATATTTCGCTGAGTATTATTTTCTGTCAAACTTGCATTGCCCAAGTATTGGGCATAATGAGGATCTGCAACAACCCAAACCACAAATGCGAACTCTTTCGGTGTTCAACCGTAAGGGTACTCCATTTGAAAATCCACGAAAAAGATATCTTACTGAACCGGAGTATCGTATCGCTCGCCTTCATTTTTTACTGAATTATGATGAAGTGCAACCATATTTGGAGTAAGTATATCAGTTACTGAAAGTTTCATTTGAATACTTCATAATTGTTGAATAATAATTAATTAATTTCAATCGTTAAACATTGCAGTTAGTTCAGACATCAATTTCGCGGTCATAATCCAAACGCGCGTGATGTGAAAGTTGACTTGTTTATCGAGTCAAATTTTGCACAATGGTTTGAGTGTAATGTAAGTAATTTTCTTAAATAACCTTCAACTCCTAAAAAACATTTTTGTAACTCTAAAGAGGATTACCTTCTTTTTGTCTTCATAGGTCAATTCTTATCGGGTGTTTAATGATGAGAGGCAAGAATTTTTGGTGAACTTATCTCATGGATCGATTATGGTAGTGGAATGTTTTTCTGAGTATAAAGTTAATGGTTACCGGTTTCATACCAAGGCTAGAAATGAAGGTAAAGCAACATATAATTATGGCATGTGTGTCAAAAGAGTTGGCGAAGGTGATAAAGTATCAGGAGATTATTATGGCATACTTCACGAAATTATTCGTGTTGAATTTACGGGTGAGCCAATTAAAAAATGTGTACTTTTCAATTGTGAGTGGTTTGACCTGGATGTTCCTCGGGGCTACGTTATCCTAAATTTACCCCATATTCCGAGGTCAATCATATCAGACGTTACAGAAAGTTTGACCCATTCATACTTGTTGATACTGCACCCATGTGGTATATCTTAAGTACCCTGAGGGGATATCAGAAAAAGCGAATTGGTGGGTAGCTATACCAAACAAACCTCGCGGTGCTCCTAAAGATAAGGATAATCTAGAACTTGCCTATCAATAGTTAGGAATGACAACCATGAATGTGGATAATGTTATAGCCACAACATTAGTCGATGAAACTGCACAAGCTGATGATGTTGTTGGACATGATTGGGGTGATGACCATGATGGGAATGGTGAACATGATGATGGTGATGAAAAGGATGAAGAAGGTGAACGGGAGGATGAAGCTGAAGACACTGATGATGATGATGATGATGATGATGATGAAAATATGGCATTGCAAAGTGGTGACGATGACGATGACGATGTGTCCCACAGTGATTGATTTAATCTTTTCATTGTATGGATATTTATGCATGTGTATGTAGTTTTTCTTAATTGCAAACCCAGAAAAACAATTGTATATATTTACTGTAATTTTTTCACTGACAACACTATGAATATTTGTGTAGTTGTATTTTTTTTATTTTGTTCTTATTTGTTAGATGTCTGGACTCAATGGTGGACGTGTTCGTGGTCGAACGATTAGGAATGATGCGGGTAGAGGAGTACCGCAACCGACCCCACAGTATTATCCTGCTGATCAAAACTATGAAACAAACGCCTTTAGTGGAATGTTTGGAGGTTTTCTTGATCCAACTCAATCATTTGGAAATTATTTTGGTAGCACGAATGAGCAACTCCATACGCAACCACTTTTTTTTGTTGCGGATATGCAGTCACCAATCCAACCCAATATTTCTTACATGGGTGGTACTTCAGCTACTCCATTACTTTATCAATAGTTTGGCACTGTTAGTCCACATTTTAACGGCAATCAGATTATGGGGTAACCTAGAATACCAAGCCACTCAGTGCACAACGAAGGGGTCCAAAATGAAGGGGTAGGAAGAGATAGACACAGTCCTGCACCTGAGAGTGAAACTGCAAGTACCAATAATAAGATATATTTACAACCCGGTGGTGACACGTGAGTTGATTACAAACTTTGTAACTTCTTCAGTAATCATATTGTTTTAATGCCTACAGTAATTACTTTTAACAAATTCTTTTTTTGTTCTTAGTTTTGTTCCATATCAGGGCGTAGTTCAGAAAATTGTTGAAAGTTTTGCAGGTAAGTACCTACGTCCTTGGACCACATGAGGGAAAATTCCACAATCTTAGAGAGACATATGGTTTAATGAGTTCAATGTTAATTTTCTGTACAACAAATTTCAAAATCGTCATTGGATTGTTTGAGATGTTTAATTACTAATATACTTCAACTTTGGCACAGAAACACTACTACTGACATCTAGATAATGAAACTCAGATACGGCGTAACTTTGAGTACAGATGTGCAACTCGACTTAGGGACATTCTTGGATATGCCAGGAAGTACAACAAAAAGTCGAAGTGGTTAGCGCCTAGTGTTTGGAATGATATGCTTAAACATTAGAGTAAGGATGACAAGTTCAAGAAATTGAGTCAACAAAATAAAAAGAATAGATTGAGTGATGCTGAAGGTTTTGGTCCTTCGTTACATACATGTGGCTCAATTCCGATTAGTAAAAGAAAAAGGCACCTGGTAAGGAATGTGATTATTAATAAGTGTATTTCTTATATATAATGTATAGTATGGATTGAGGTTTTTGTCCTTGTTTATATTTAATTGCTGGTTACTTTTTTTCCTTTAGGCCAAAGTATTAGGTAGGGAACCCACATGTGAGGAATTGTTTAAGGATACTCACTGCAAGGTGAAAGACAAAACTTTTGTAGATAAAAAATCTGCAAAAAAAATGTAAGTTTGGCACATTCTATTCAGAGATTATTCATATATTATAATTGTAGGTTTAGTGTGAAATAGTTTTGTTTTTGACAATTTTCAGGAGGATCATCACAATAAATGGGAGGAGTACTCTCAAGTTGCAACTCAAGGGGGCTCCCAACTGTCACCTATGACCCAAGAAAAGTTTTTGGATTAAAGAAAATCTGGACAAGAAAGGTCGTGTATATGGTTTTGACACGGAGGGGGTCAAGTTGAAGAAATCAGCTATCATTGCAACTGCACGTCACTCATCAGCTGAGCATTTTAATCCAAGCTCCTCAATGAGAGCATAACCAAGCAAGCGGAGGTTATAACTCAAATAGTCAAGAAACAAGGGAAGACAGGGGGCATGCTGAAAAAAGTTTTAAGATTTTTTAAAGGTCAAAGTGCAGGTTCTTCCAGCCACATCAACTTGAACCCTGATGATGAAGAGGACTCCCAAAATGACAATGACGATGATCTCACAAATTTATCTGGCTCTGATTAGTTTATATGATTTGCGTGTAGTTTATGTGATCTGCGTGAAGATCCAAAACAACTGTATTTTATGAATGTCGTAATTAATATTTAAATTAGCACCTTTTTTTGGCAGATATAAAGTTTTATATTTTGTAATTATTACTTATTACATATCGTAATATATTTATTTATTTTTTTGTTTTTGAGAACCAAATTTTTTAAAAAAATTTAAATTTTTTTTGAGGGGACGGAAATTCCGTCGGAATTTTCCCTGCCCCCACTGCACCACAGACTGAACAGAATATTGTCCGACGGTTTCACCAACGGCTGTTTCCCGTTGGACTCCGTCGGCCTCCGTCGGGATATTTTCTGCGACGAGCTGAATTCCGACGAGACGTTCGGCGTCGTATTTTCCGTCGGAATTTCCGTCGCAGATCAGATGTATTTTTGTAGTGAAGGTTTATCAGCGACAGAAGATGGATGTCGGATTTTCGCTCGTCGCTGAGTACCTGGCGACGAAATTTTGAAATTCTATTGCAATGAACAACGGAATCAACGACGGATATTGCGACGTACTTTTTTTGGCGGGGAAAAATTGGCAGGGCAGGGAGCGACGGAATGAAAAATCCGTCACCACCACCGATGAAAATTCCATCACCACCTTCTGCCCCAAAAAAAAATAATAGATGCTTCCGTTCCGTCGCCAGTCCGTCGCTAGGTTTCTAATTTTTTTAAAACAACAACGCTTGTTTTTTATCGTATCTCTTAGTACATACATTTCAATTCCTTTAAGAAATTTACAAGAATTTTGGACTCAATCAATATCCAATGACTTCGAATATGACTAAATTCGAACTGTTCTCAATAATTTCAAGCCGCACAAAGATGAAATATCACATAATATCACATCCAAAGCAACACTTCCAACCAAGGGTTTTGAATTCACAAAGCATAAGTCCCAAACAAAGTCTCTACATATCACAAACTACAAATTCAATCAAACCATAAGTTGCTAGTAATTAAAAGTAACGTCATATTTGCAAAAGAGGGAGAAGCAGGCGCCGAGTGGGAGGGGCATGAAATAAGCACCAAGGGGAGGGGAATGAAATAAGCACCAAGGGGAGGGGAAGTAAGTAGGAAGATATGTACTCCATGAAGAACCAAGCAGGAGAGCCACCAATAGGAGGAAAACTGTAACCAACTCAATCATCAAGGTGAGGATCATCCTCTTCCTCTTCCTCTTCCTCATTCTTATCCTTATTATATTGCGAATGATGAGTAAATGGTGGTTGAGATCCCGAGTCAGAAGCTTATTACATTTGGAAAAAAGCTTGGAGGCGCTGATCGATGCTCATCATTTGTTGGCTCAGTTATTGGTTGCTTTGGGTGAGCAATTTGTTGGATTCCTCTAGTTGCTTATATTTCTCCATAAGCAACCAGTAGCTTTTAGTTTGTGAAGTTAGCTCACCCCCAAGTTGGTTACTACACCCCTTAAGTTATTGAACTCTTGTTGCGATGGCGTATAACCGGTACCTGCTGACAGGCATTTAAGTAAAGTATGCATTATTATTGCAATTAAGTAAATCCATCGTATAACCATGTTCATTGAAACTTTAATATGAAAATTGTACCGGCTCTTTGAGTGGGACTGAAGTAACCGGATTCTCTAATATTGACAGCCTCATCGCCAATGCCATAAATACGACCCTTCTTGTTCTTGTACGTCTTCACCCACAACTCATTTGGGTTTGGAAGCGGCTGGTTTGGATCTTGAGAAGTGCCATCCCCAATCCCTTGACCCAATCCCTTGAGAGTTGATAACATTAGAAATCACGTCCAAAGGATTCCTACAATGTCGCAACATACGCAAGAAATCATGTATATTACAATTAATGATAATAAAGTATACAAGTTCATGTTGAACTACCAATAAAGATTGAGAATAACTAATTGCTTATATGTGTTTGTTGTGATTGCTTGTCAACCCAAGGGGCATCTTCTCTACCATGGAATTTGTGAGTGCGGCTGAATAATTCAATAATCGTGGGCTCCGTCCCAAGTTGTTTCCTCTATGTACATGCCAGAAAGAATGATGTCAACCACAAGCCAAACTACAGTGTTGAAGTTGAAGAAATACATAGCAAATTCATTTACCAGACACCGCCTATGCTCATGTATAGGGATAGAGCCACAAGTGTGGAGAGATGGGCCACCACTTTCTGGAGTACTCAGTTAGTTCTTCTGGGCCGTTTCACGTAATTTCTTATAATGTTCATTCGCCCAGTGCTGTTGGAGTCCTTCCCATTAAGCATCACCAAGCCAAACAGTCTTCTAATTATGCTTGCTTGCTCTTCCAAGGAAGTCTCTCAAGCCTGCACTGCCTTGGTTTTCAAAATTCCTTCTTATACGGTCCCCATGGACCGGATCCCAAGTAAACTACTTTTGCAATTATGAAAACAACAAATGCATCAAATAATACAATAGTAATTTATCACGTTCACACAAACTATTAATATGTAGTCACTATAGTTACCTTGAACTCTTCAAATCACAAATCTCGCACTGGTTTGGGCACCTTACCCCAAATAGGCCAAGTTCCGTCATATTTGCTTTGAAATATGAGCGAAATCTTACTAACAGCACCATCACTAGGGAAAAACCTAATTGAATATAACACATCAAATTGATTACTTCTGATGCAAAATTCATGTAGTAGTTTATAACATATAACAATTGAAGACTTACCCGTTACCATAATAATCATTTTCAATATCGCCATCCCCCGTACCACAAACACTAACACCACAATTATATGTTCTCTTCCCGACGCTGTGAGCTTCTGTGTAAAATTTGAATCCATTTACTCTATATGCCATCCACATCAACACATACCGATTTGACTTCGCCGTCAATTGTATCAAATAGCAATGTTTGTCGGTCTCGAATAATGTAATGCATCTAAGGTGACATAGCATGCGGTTTTAGTCAATACAATGCATCTAATTAACTATTATGCTAAAATTATGAATAAATGAGTTGTAATACTTACATTCTAACTAAACCAATCTGCAAAATGAGTTTCGATAATGGTGTCAACATCAGCATCGCTGACATTGGGACGTGTAGTTTTGACTTATTCTGTGAAAATTCTGTCACATTTTATGAAGCCTATTAATATACTTGTGCTCCCAAAGATAAACCCAATTGGAAGTTAATATACCACTCACCCTGTATAAGGTTTAACTTCATCACAATTTAACAGCACGTGAAGATGGGCAGCAATATATTTGTCATCTATGAGATGCCTTGATCTTTCCCTACCAATAGCGGTCCTTTACGGTTCAAACACAGACAGAGTTGAAAAATGATTAATATGGTCATCGCCATTCTCATTTCTCCTGTATCTAGTACGCATGGAGGGCACATTAGAGCCGAAGTAATAGGAGGCGAAGAATGTCCTCTCAGCTTCTAGGTATGCTTCTGTGATTGAACCTTCAGGACACGCTTGTTGCTTTATCTTTTTCTTCAATCGGTCAAAGAACCTAACAAATTCACAATTGCATTCATTTCTAAGTGATTCCACATATAAGAATTGAGATAAGGTTTCATCGATTATAGTGTACTTTACCTCTTAAATGGATACATCTATCAGTATTATACTGGACCACCAAGTTGAGCCTCTTCTACCAAATGCACTGACAGGTGCTCCATTACATTGAAAAAGTCAGGAGGGAAAATGATTTTCAACTTACACAAAGGGATGATAATGTTGCAATGCATTTCCTCAAGCATATCCTCTCGCAATGTTGTAGAGCATAAGTTCTTGAAGAACTGACTTATCTCAATAAGAGGTTTCAAGACATCATCTGGGAGCGCACCAAATGCAATGGGTAAAAGAGTCTCCATGAACACATGATAATCATAACTTTTCATGTTGTTGGACTTTGCCTTATTAGGGTCCACCATATCCCTCAAATTAGAGCGATATCCATAGGCATTTGAAGCTCCTTTACCCATTCACACAACTCTCTTCGTTTATTAACAGGAAGTACGAACTTCGCTTTTGGTTTAGCCGGCTTACCACTTGGGCCTGGATGTAAATGTAATTCTTGTCGATCACATACTTCTGCAACATCCATTCTTGATTTGGCATTGTCCTTTGTTTCCCCATGGACATCCATAATAGTGTTAATAATATTTTCGAAGAAGTTATTTTCAATGTGTATAACATCCAAATTATGGCAGAGCGATTAGTGTTGCCAATAAGGCAACTCCCAGAATATGCTCTTCTTAATCCAGTTGTGCTCATTTTTCTTAAATTCTGGTATGACAAAGTCACCATTTGTAGCTATCATTAGGTAATCTTCCACCTCGGCATAAAGTTTTTCCCTAAATAGTCGGCGAGGAGGATCCCCTGTAATAATTCTGCCTTTTCTAAATGCTGTTCTATTTCTTCTGAATGCATGATTCTTTAGCAGAAAACACCGGTGACAATCGAACCATGAGAATTTACCTCCATTTCTCAATCTCAAACCCTTTTGCTGTTTCATATATACAGGACATGTTAATTGGCCATTAGTACTCTACCCAGATAACATTCTATATGCAGGACAATCATTGATGGTCAACATAAGTGTAGTTTTCATCTGAAATATATGCCCCGTAGAAATGTCATAAGTCTCAACTCCAACTACCCACAACTCTTTCAACTCATCAATAAGAGATTATAAATATACGTCTATCTTGTTCTTGGGATTTTTGGAGTCGGGGATTACACAAGTCAAGAACATAAATGGTGTGCTCATACACATTTCAGGAGAGAGGTTACAAGGTATAACTACCACCGGCTAAATGGAGTATGAACTTGGAGACAAAGTGTAAAGATTAAATCCATCAGCACATAAGCCAAGTCTCACATTCCGAGGCTTTGCAGCGAATTCAGGGTCACATTCCGAGGCTTTGCAGCGAATTCAGGGTCACATTCCGAGGCTTTGCAGAGAATTCGGGGTACTTGATATCAAAATGTTCATAATGCCATCTCATGTACTCTGCAGTACTTCTTGATGCATACAACCTCTGCAGTCGAGGTGTTAACGGCAAGTAATACATCGTTGAGTATGGCAATAGATTCTGATTCCTTTGTTGTGACATTTGCCTCGTCCATCTTGAATGCCCACAAAACTTGCATGCATCCAGATTTGCGTCCTCCTTATAAAATAGCATGCAACCTTTCCGGCAACAATCAATTTGGACCACATCGTTGCCGAGATCTTTAACAACCTTCTTCGTTTGCCCATAATTGTTTGGCACGCGGTTGTCAGGTGGACACATCTTTTTCATTAATTGAGCAATTTCATTGAAACAATTTTGTGGCATGTCATAAACAGATTTGATACTCAACAGTCTCATCGCAGCAAAGAGTTCATTGTGGGTGGAACAACCATCATATAAGGGTTGTTCAGCAGTTTGAACCATATTATAAAATGGTTCTCGGCAAGTGCTTGACCTCTCCTCCCTTATATTTTGATTTGCTATTATAGCATCATCAATCACGTCCTCCATCCGATCTACGTAGGATTCATAGTAGTCATCATTAATATGACTTGAACCTCCAACTTCGAAAATTTTACTATTTAAATACCCAGAATCATATTGTTGAGGTTCTGTTTCCCCATGACTTATCCAAAACCAATACTCTTGCACAAAACTCTTATACGTAAGGTGCATCTTGACCTCATCGGGTGTCAAGTACACTCTATTTCTGCATTTCGCATAAGGACATCTATACTTTCCCCCATTCAGAAACTCTATTTGCCTACGTGCAAATTGATCGAGTTGGTTTACTCCAACTAGAAATTCTTGTGTATAGCCACTATGATTAGGCAGTAATCTATTATACATCCACCTACGATATGGAGGACCATTTATATTCTGCTCAAATAATAATAACCACATAAGGTATTTGACAAGAATTAATTTCAATTAAAATTATAATAATTACATAAATTACTCAATTATATATTATATATGTTTACTTATAAATTTCTACATGCACCTAAAAAAAACTTATAAATTTCTACAAATATACTTATATTCTGATGAATTTCACAAAACTAATAATTCATACAAAGTTGACCATTTTATTCCACCAACATATCAAATTTCAACTTAAAATTACCAAATCTAAGTGTACATTGCATTGGGCGAAATCTTCAGACAAATAAGAGTTACAACTTCATATGAACATCACATTGGAACAAAATTATAAACTAAAGCATCTCAATCCACCAGTATATCAACATTCAAGTTCACATCACCAAACCTATGCCCTAAATTACATTGAGTAATATCTCCTACCAAATTAGAGCAATAACCTCACACAAATACCATATTTCAACACCATTATCAATGAAAACATTTCATTCCACCAACATATGAAATTTCAACTTCAAACTACCAAACCTCAACCCTAAATCGCATTTACCAAATTCTTGTAACGAATTAGAGCAATAACCTTACACAAATACCACATTTCAACAACATTATCAGTTAAACCATTTCATTCCACCAACATATCAAATTTTAACTTCAAACTACCAAACCTAAACTCCAAATCGCATTTACCTAATGTTGCACCAAATTAGAGCAATAACATCGCACAAATACCACATTTCAACATAAATATGAACTAACTATGAAGTTCTAACAATCTAATGTAAAAATTTGTAGAAATTACAACTAATTTAGTTGAAAAAACTTAACTCATATTTATTGAAAAAACCGACAAGAGGGGCGAGAGAGGGCGGCCGGCGTCTACCGGCGGCGGGTGGAGGGCGGCAACAGCGGCGGACGAGGCTGGCGGTGGCTGGGCAGTGCTGGCTGTGGTCGGACGAAGTTCTAGCGTTCGCCTCTCTCTCTCTGTTTTTGTTCGCGTTGAGTGAGTGAAACCAGAGTTCTGGTTTCACTTAAAAAGACTGGCGACGGACAGACAACGGAAATTCCGTCGCCAGCCCAAAAAATTTTGAATTTCAAAATTCTTCGTGGCTTCTGTCGCCTGTGTAAAAAAATATTTTTTTTTATCTGAGCGACGGAAATTCTTCCGTCGCCTGTGAAAAAATAATTTTTTTATCTAAGCGATGGAAATTTCATCGCCAAGGCTGAATTATGGCGACGGAATTATGTGTCCGTCGCCAAATTTCTCGCATACTCTGACTTTTTTTGTGATACTGTTTTTCCATCGCCATTTCCGTCGCTAAGTCCATCATTAAATAATTCCGTCGTTATTTTGAACTTTTCTAGTAGTGCAAGCTTACTTTGGTCTCAAGATCCAACCAAGCTTGACAGTTCATTGAGACAAATTGATTCATTTAGACTCCTAAATGATGTGAACAGACTGATCTGCACTCGAATATTAAACATTACAATTCACTAAGGATGGGTCATAGTTTAATTTGCATGAAGTTGCGTAGAAACACCCCCCCTTCCAAAAAACCAAACCCCCCCCCCCCCCAAAAAAAAAACCGCTTTTCTAAGACCAGCTTCTTGTTATATAGAGTGTTGCTCCAATCAATGGTAAATTATAGTGGAAGAATTGTAATTCCCCAAATATTACTCGCTAAAATATATAATAACACTCATTAAAAGATATGTGTATAAAACATATTACAATACTTAGACACGATAAGAAGCATAGCAATATATTGTACTTAGTAAAACTTTCAAGGCCCTGTTCTTTTCGTTGATAAATCCTAATTTATCAACGTTAATCAACTTTAACTCACTTCGACTGACTTCACCAACTGTAATTAAAAAAATACCCACTTCAATCCGCTTCAACCAACTTCGATTCATTTCCCACTACTTTAATCAACTTTTACTAGTCATATAAAAAATTCAACCCACTTTCTATCACTTTCATAAAAAAAATACTCATTTTAATTCATTTTAATTAATTTCAATTAATTTTACCTGTTTTTTTAACTCTTATTTCCTAACAAAAATAACAAACTCCGAATATGTAACTCTGTCCATATGAGAGGACGATCGCACATGCGGAAAGGTAAAATATTTTAAATAGTGTGCGTTGTGAGACAGGTGGCTGTAAAAGTCTTTGGGATGCCTCCTTTTGCGTCAGTTGTCGGACAAAAGGTCAGGATAGTAGTACGATTGTAATACGGAACGCACTATAGCGGAAACAACGGGTCTTTTTCTCAGTCTGCTTTTCTCTTCTCTTCTCTTCTCTTCTCTCTGCTTTCTGTCTCATCTTTATATCAACTTTGTTTTTGCCACTTTAGAAGTGACTGCAGCGTCCTACGATTGAATGTGAATCCAAAGCGCTAACTTACAAAATAATCTTCAAAAGATAATCTGTAAGTCTGAAAATGTTCAATAAAAATACAAACTTTCAACATCAATGTTCAAAGACTGACCACCTAAAACTACCGAGTACCGAATGACAATGTGAATTTACATATTACTAGTTCTAGTGGGTCCTCTTTTGAGCATTGATATTAACAACTTAGATTTTTATCCTACTTATATCAACAAAAATTAAATTAAAGAAGAAGAACGATGTCACCAAAATATTAAGGGCTATGTATGAAATTATTCTATAAGTTTTTCTTGAGACACTTTCACAGTACCACATTACTGGATAACTCAGAAGTTATTCTTTTGTAGTAGCATAAACTTACGTTGAAATGCATTAGTAATTTTATTTGTGCTTCGATAGTACGTTTGTCTAAAGATGTCCTCCACCTATCGAGCTATGGAGTGTCTCATCGTGTAACCAGCACTAAATTATTTTATATATATATATATATATATATATATATATATATATATATATATATAACACACTAAAGATATAAAACTCTACAGAATAAATTGTTATAAATTATATGCTAGCTTTAAAAAAAAAAAAAAAAGACAATACAAAGAAGCCAAGGAGTATTGCTAAGGTTCACCAATCACTGTCATCTTTAATTGTCAAATTAGCGCTTAATTGGGCCTCAAGTCTTGCATGATTACTTCTTTTTTTCTTTTTAAAAAACAAGAAGATATACTAGACTGTAGACACTTACTAACGTTTTATTCTTCACTTAGTATAGATACTCTACTCAGTTTTTGCAAATAAAGGATAAATTTATTGATTAAAAGTTATGCAACATTTACAAAAGACATCAAATTGAAACGAGCACAGTTTGAAAACAACAGAATAAATCTTTCGTTCATGAAAACCAAATGCCAACATGCTAATTGCTTGTCTATCGTTCACTCATTGTTTCTTGATGTAACCTTCGAGAAGGAGATCTATAGATCTATTATAGTTTTCTTGTGGAAAACACTTACTTGACATCCATTGAAAGCTCGCGATGTAATCATTCAGCAATTTTATTCCAAATAAAATGAACATGAAACTAAATTTATTAAAACTCTCCAGAAAGAAGAGACAAAACCCTCCGTCGAAAGAGGGGTGAAACCAACTTTCACAAATAGAGAGACTAAATTTACGTTAAGAAAAAGTAGTATGAAAAACATAATAATTTGAAAAGATTAGGGCGTACCATATATTGACAAGTTTGTCATTAGTAGCCCCGTTCAACCATAAGAGATTATGATTTTTTTTCTAAAGAGAAAGGATGAAAAGAGAGGAGAAAGCTTTAAAAGGTACTCTGCTCAGTTATAGCCCTCCATTTGCTATTGAAAGAAACTTCTTGGATAAGTTTCAAATTCAAATTGTTTTAGTAGTTTTTGGAAGTTTAAACTAATTCATTTCTATACAATGTAAAGAAGATATAAAGGTCAAAATATAACGAAAAGAGAGAGAGCCTTTTAGTAACTACTGAAACATCATTGTACATAGGTCATGGAGTTTTGTTTTGGTCTTGCAAGAACTAGGCTGTTTAAATTCATGTATTTCATAAGAAGATTACATAAACACAAATTTTTATACGGGACTATTTCATGTAAGAGTTATGGTGAGACACATTTCTTTAAGGGTGAATTGTTAGGGGCTTTGTGATGACTAACAGTCTATATCAATGACTGATAATTGATCGAGTCGTGACTTTTATTAGAGTTACTCTAAATGAATTTTTGTACCCTCATATTTATTAAAAGCAACTATAAAAGTATCTGTCTTGCAATCAGTCTTAATGAAATGGTATCACACAATATCTAAATGTAATTCGTTCTATTGCATTGTTTAGAATTTATAATCAACTATTTTCTCAAAACTTAAAATGATGGCATTCAGGAGTAGAGATGTGAATCCAATGGGTTTTTCAAAGGGTTTATTGTCTTCCATCTTGTTATTAACTTCTAGAAACTTACAATGTATTCATTGTAAAAGATATTAAAACCATATTATTTAACACTACATGGATATCATCAAAGTTCAATTCCACTAGTAGGCATAATTACCAATGTAAAAAAAGAAAAAAGAAAAAGATATCATCAAAATGGATAAAATCGAGCGTGTAGGGAAATAAGTATAGGGATATCCTTTTGCCTAAATTTTATTAAGAAATTAGGATTTTAAAAAAGTCGAGATACTTACAATAGAAAATATAACTTTAGTTATAGAATATGAAACTCTAGGCGAGACATACTAGACTTTGAGTCTAGGATCACTCCGTCAAGAATAGATGTAGGTGTATCCTTCCATATATTTGATAGGGCAAATTCTTAATTCTTAATCCTTAATTCTTAATTCTTACATGCTCATAAGAGTGTGTGATCTCACCTGCATCACATTTTTTTTCCTTCTGAATGTACTTATCATATAGACTATTGCAATACTATATTTTTGCTGATGTGACATTTAAGAGTGCACGGACATAATAGACGATGTGGCATAATTAGCGCTAAGAAAACAAGTGCAATGCATTTTGGTGAGTATTTGGGCTTTGAATATTTCAATTTTAATGGCGTCTTCAAAATTATGAGTCTTGGACGTTGACGGTTAACTAGCTCGCGTAATCAAACTTGGCAGCACTAACTGAGATTCCAGAACAAACAGGAGGATTAAAAAGATCAATTTCTTTAAAAATTGGTCATAACACAGACGATTTAGTCAAGGGTGCAACGCATGGAACACGATTAAGATGTGAACGTGCATGTAATTCATGGAAAATAAAGCACTCCGATCCTAGTTTTGCAACACAACTTCTGACGAGCTCTATTCACTCTGCGCCAGCCGACATTAGTAAGACAGCCTCATATTAAAATCTGCTAGTTATGAACATAAGGATCCGAGTTCGTTTCATTTTGGACATCATATTGCATTTTGCTCGCGTAATCTTACATTCGACTCCATTTAATAATCCTCCTTATGACTAAAGTTTCGTTACCAATGATAAATATGACAAGTCTTATGCGCAAAGACACAATTGCTTAAGCAAACTTAGTAAAGGGAGGTGAGTCTTGTTGCGTCTTGTGAAACTTTTCACGAACTTTTGCAGATGACTTCTTAGCTACTTCTGTACTACTTCTATAAGAAATGATATAAAGTCTGGTTATTATTGTTTTCTATGAGCGGATAGAACTAATAATAGGCTGCTAATTTAGGGAGTACTTATTATTGAATCTGATCAAATCGATCAGCTAAGGATCCAGTATCTTTATCAATTGGAGCATTGTATGATATCCTTTACATGATTCTCCTTGCCAATGCTTCAAAGCATTTACATTATTACGTAATTTTATTATATAGACAATCTATTAGTGCATATGTTTTTAAACCTCGTAATAATGAGCAATAAATCTTTAAAAAACTGAATTCCATAAAAATTAATGACACTATGAACTAGTGAAATGCAATTTTTTGGTGAGTTGTGAGTTAAAGAGATAATCATTCATTTATTTTAAGGTCTATTTATACATACATACATACATATATCTATATATATACATACATATATCTATAAATATATATATATATATATATATATATATTTGTGTGTCTGTATATGTGTGTGTGTATATATATATATATATATATATATATATATATATATATATATATATATATATATATATATTGTTACGGTCTAATTGCAAGGTATGGGATTTGAGTCCCACATCGATCATATGGGAGTTAATGTGGAGTTTATATAGGCTTTGGGTTCTCTCAACTCTTGAGCTAGCTTTTGGGATGAGCTCTTCCAAAGTCCATATATATATATATATTATATATATATATATATATATATATATATATATATATATATATATATATATATATACACACACACACGCTCTATCTGTGCAAGTAAAATGAGATGGACGCAGTAATCATCATAAAAATGCAGAACTGTAATTTTCTTTTCTTGTTTGGGTATTTTGGATAATTAGATAAAGTTGTCCGATTAAAAAAAAAAACAAAACAAGGTGATAGGGCGCATGTTAATTCTGTTTCCATTCAATGTTGGATTACGTTTATCCTATGCAAATTAAAGCCAAAAAGCATGCATATAACATTCGAATCCTCCAGACTCCAGAGCACAGAAGAATTTTCGGCTTGCATTGATGTACTCACATTTCCACTTGATCCCTGGAGATCTTGCCATTTTTCTATTTAAATTATGCAAAATGATAAGAGTCTTGCTACAAGACACTTAATAAGTGTCTTATTTTAACTTAAAAATCACACTATTATGTTTTTAAATTGAAAAAATGGTAGAATCGAATAGCAGAAACATATTACAGCTTATAAACTATATAAAATTTTCTTTTTATGCATAATTTATCGCATTTCTAAAATACGCATATCATATGTACTTGCGAATAGGGTTAATGCATTTAGGGTATCATTTAATATTTTATTGACGTAGCCGACGAATATTCAAGATTAATAATTTATAATTAAGAGTAATCATTGAAAAATTTGTGATTTTAAATCATAAAATATGTTAATTATGATGAGGCAAGACACTTAAAAGTGTCTTGTAGCAAAACATATATCACTACCCTTAAATTATGGTGTGCATCTTCAGACAATCACCAATCATTTTACGCCCCCCACAAAAAAAAATCACCAATCATTTTACTATTTTGGATTAGTGTTATGTTAATTAATGAAAGGCCACGTAGCATATACATCGATAATTATAAATCTAAGCTATCAAAATTGTTCTCTGTTTCAACAAAATTAAATCTAATTATACTTTCGACGGGTTGTATATTTACCATATTATTCTGGCCATAAATTGTATGCTTCAATTTTAGTTTGTCATTCCCGAACGTCGGTGAATAGTTCTATAACTTCATAGAACAAGTATCTGTGTGATATGACATATCTAGCTTGCAATTGAAAGAACTATTATCTTAATCGACCCATATAAACTTTCATTCTTAAATTATTCTTAATCACATCCAATGAAATGAATTAATAAACCAAAAAAATAATCACCAGTTGAATCAACAGTCCTGATAAAACTTGCACAAATAGGCCAGAAAAATACGTTGCACAAAAGGTGAGAAGTAAATCCTATAAAGGAAAATACTATCGTTCATAAGAAGGAAAGAAACTCTAACTCTCATAAGGAGATAAATCTAACTCTGATCATAAGGAGAGAAAATCTAATAGAATAAACCAAGAATACCACTACAAATTAAAATCAACATAATAAATTAAAGTATTAAGGGCTTACTTCTGGGTATAATTTGACCAGTAGCAACTCCAACAAACTAAACATGTCATGGTTTTTATTATATAAATGAAATTCTCAAGTTTAAATTCTATATTCTTTACAAATTAGAATCATCATCATCAATTCTCAAGTTTAAATTCTATATTCTTCTTACATTATATTGATTTTTGCTATGATGAGTCTTAGATGAGATTTATCTTTTTTCTAAGGAAAAGATTTGGTCTGCTTGTAGCTTCTTCGTTTATAAGACTTTTAATTTTGATTCCTCAAACCCAAATAAAAATTAAGAGATAAGAAAGAATGTTATTGAATAAATTTTATATACATGTAAGCTGGCACCATTAAGCCGCACCTTATATAGATTGGAAAAAACCATTAAAAACAAACTTCATGCATGATATTTTAATAATATGTGTAGGATAAAAATTATTCTTGACTATGAGGAGTTTTCAGTCCCAAATATATATTTTGTTGTATTATTATTTAAGTTGTATATTTTCTAACATTCGAAGTAATCTTTTTCTTTTTTTTCCCCCGAATTAATCAGTACGTGAGTCAGTGTAACCTTAGAAAGATAAAATACATGGCTGCAAACATGTGCTGCTTGTTAAAGCACGAGCAAAAGGCACTGAAATGAACAAAAGACACCTATACCAACAATTAAATTGAAGCGGCTCGTTAAATCAACAGCTACACAGAAGATAACTGATCAGAACTAGCTAGAAAGAGTACCGCAATTATTATTATTATTATTATTGTTGTTGCTGTTGTTGTTGCTGTTGTTGTTGTTATTTTCCAATTTCTCTAATACTTGTAGTAAGATTTTAAACTACCACCTATTAAAAGATGAGTCATTTTCCATTACACTACCCTTCCGATGGTTGAGAGTCCTTCAACATATGTACTCTAACTAAGAAGCCAACAAATCAACAAAACTCCAAGTTTCACCTCCCAAACGAACTCCAGCCTTTAGAGGGGTACTTGTAGGGCCTGTTTTTTCCATTGGTAAATCCCAATTTATCAATTTCAATCAATTTTAACCAACTTCAACTAAAAAATTTCAACTTCAATCCACTTTAACTAACTTCAACCCACTTCAACTAAAAAAAAAATACCAACTTCAACCTATCATATAAAAAAAAATACCAACTTCTTCTAATTTCAATCCATTTTTACGCACTTCAACCAATCTCCACCAACTTTATTTATTTTCCAATCCATATTTCCCAACGAAAAGAACAGGCCCATAGTTTTCAACCTATATACACCGGGCCACCTTATCTCCACCCTCAAATGTTGCAAATATTTTGATCAGGTCTAATTCTATGATTGAATTTCTGATGTCAACAACTTGTATTAATTATTGTCTATCGTGGAATTTATGTAACATTTGAATTTCACATATCACCTGCCTCCTAAGTACACTCAGATTTTTTAGCTTGTAATTATTGTACCTTAAATACATTATCCCCTGAGTATATATCATCCGGAATTATTAAGCCTAACTAGAGTATTAAATTAGGAAGAAAAGGGACAATTGGGCAGCTTGCGTCTTTTTTGGCAAAAATCCTGAATGTCAATTATTGCCCTGTAAATCTCAATTCCTATAATCATATTTGTCATAACTCTTTTCAGTTTTTTGGGTTTTATTTTAGCGTAATTAAGTTTTGTAAGTTTTGTATTAATTTGTTTCAGTCCAATTTATATTATAGATATCAAATGGTACGTTAAAGTTGAATAAAATTGGCCCTTTTATTCTAAAAAACACTCTTTCACATGAATAAAAACATCTAACAAGGATAGATATCAATTCCACAAATTCACCTTAGTTAACGGTAACACCTTTTGCAACCAAAAAAGAAAGTACATCTATTCAACCCACCCAAAAAAAAATAAAAATGTTTCTCTACTCAAAGAAATATTGTTATCTACACATGAATCTCTTTAAATCTGATTCACTCAAATATAATCCATTTGGGTGTTATTATTACCTCAGACTTTGCTTCATTGAAAATTTTGAAGTTACTGATTTTGAAGTTAAGACACATTTTTTAAAAAAAAAAAAAAAGACAGAAGAATCAGAAAAAGGTTGCTGAATGGTGATAATGGATACTAATTACATCACATCTGGTGAGGGTAGTGACTAGTGATACCCCAATTGGTAGTGCTTGTTTCATCCATATTCCATATCCTAAGTGGATAATATAATTAATTGTCCCTATAAGATTTAAAGTAGTATTAACAACCTTAACTTCTCTCGGAATTGTTAAAGTTTTTTGAAAGTTGGTGGTTGTGGAATCACTCAGCTCTCTATGTGTATGAATATTTATGCATATAAAACTATTTATACCAAGATTTTTTTGAGACCCGCAAAAACGAAACCTAATACTAAGACTTGTTGAACATTTCTCTCCCTTTTAGGACCCTTCTCCGTTCTCTATTTACCCCTATTAAGGGCATGTTATTTTCGTGGGTTAATTCTAAAATACCAACTTCAATCCAGTTCCACCTATTTTAACTCACTTCAACTATTTTAACTCAGTTCAATTTATCATATAAAAAAAAAAAATTCAACCCACTTCAACCCACTTTAACTTACTTTAACCTATTTTAACCTATGTCAATCTACATCAACCCACTTCATCCTTTTACACACCCTAATTTACCCACGAAAAGAACATGCCCTAACTAGTATAAGATCTGACAACTTTACAAAATTACTTAAACAAGCATGAATTTCTCTTTTTTTAAAAAAAAACAAACAATAACACATTATAATATAACTATATAGGGTGATAGCCACTTAAATGACTGTAATCTTGGTTTCTAGCGGCGCTTTGCAACTTTTTGTTCTCACTTTGGGTGAACTAAATGACTTTAATCTTGGGAAATTTTATTTTCAATATAATTTGTAGAAAATGATGAGTAGTATTTTTCCCATTTTGAAGAGTATGTAAGAATTATAAGCCATCCTATTTCTTTGCATAATTGAATGTTAGGATCGTTTTTACTGTTTAGATGACAAATTAGTATTTGATGAATTTATCATGGACTTTTTTAAAGTAAATGGTAATTATATTCCTTCATACAACATTATCAATAAATTGGAACAAAATCAAGGAAATATCGTCATTAATATAATCTTATAAAGTAATTAAGATGCAGTTAAAAGAATACATAATTTTACAAATCACAAGGATAAAATAGATTAGACACAATGACACAGTCCTTTAACCTTTGAACAGATTTTTAGAGACAATGCAATATTTTTGAATATTATCTCTTTCTTTTTCTTTTTTAGCATCCTTCCGATGCATGTGCAATTTTTGTGAATTGCAAATCACAAGGGTGTCTGGTGGCAATAGCTTTTTGGAGTAAAAAAGTTGTTTCGGGTGAGGAGGATTTGGTTGTTTTGATCAAGTCAAATAATTAAATTAGTATTTAGTAAAAAGTTATTTGAAATAGTTATTTAAACTCAAGCAACTCTTTTGCAAACAACTCTTCTTATTAGCCTTTTAGAAACAATATTTCATAAAAATGACATAAACTCCCAAGAATTTGGAGAAATTACACCACATGATCTTAAACTTACAGGCATGTTCATTTCAACTTATCATAAGTATTTATCACTAACACTCAGCAACTGTTTGCACAATTTAGCATAATTTAATTGGCAATTTTCAGCACTGTTAAATGTTTATTGAAAATATTTAGTTATATTTTCTTCAATCTTTATTCAACATATCTCAGCATGTTTAATTAAGTATGTTTCAACAAATTTTAACATATTTCAGTAATAAGTACTAATAAATATTTTTATAAATATGCATGGCCTAAACTCATGCACTTCGATGCATACCGCTTCAACGTAACCCACCATCCTCCTCTCTCCCCACCGTCACTCCCTCCCTCGGATAGTCGGATGCAAATTTTTCACTCAGACACTCAGCCCGTTGTGTCAGACGCTTCGACGTCCCACATGGTCTCCTCCTTTCTTCATGATACAAATTTTTCAATTATTTTCCGATTTTGATGCTCTTAAAAGCTTTCAATTTTTGTTTAATTATTCACTTCAAGATATGCTGTCAATCACTCTCCAGGCTTTACTGCGGTTTCGTCAACTGCCTTTTACGTGTTTTTTTTTTTTTTAACTATTTTCTCTGATGTTGTGAGATCGATGATGGTAATTATAGAGTTCCCAATTGAGACTTTGAAATGTTGTTCTCCTTTCTCTGGTTTTGCTTCCAATTACCATTGATTGCGGCAAAAATCTTGTATATTATTACTGAAATGATACCATCATAGATGTAGTATGTATAGAATGAAGTGCCGGCAAAAAAACAAAAATACAACTTTAGGAAAGGATTTCTAGGTTGAATCCCATCCTTAATTGTGGCCTCCTTTTCACCTTTATTTGATTTCACTTTTGAAATTGAATTTAATAAAGATCTAATTATTCAAAATTCATGCAAAGTTTAAACTCATAATTTAAAAATCATATTTAATACATAACAAAATAAGATTATAAGATTTGGCATCGATATATATATGATTCAAATTGAATAGCAAAATAAGATACATAATGAATACAAATTACCTAAAAAGTAAATAAATAAGGTTTTACCGATGAAGGTAATTTGAACATATAAAATTAATTTAATTCTTATCGAAAAGAAAGGTTAAATGACAAATACATAAAAAAAGTAAAGTTCAATTAATGGTAAATTAGAGATGAGGATACAAATGAAATTTCACTAAACATCTTTTTAAGACGCATCTAGCTTTACCAAAACGTTTTTTCTAAAATTGCTAACTCAAACTGTTGAAACAACCAGCTAATATAACGGTTAATAGTTAATAGCTAATAAACGGCCAATACTTATTTGTCAAGCAATGGGTACGTCAAACAGCTAACTTGGAACTAAAAAATTTATTTGGCGAACACCCGATAAGTCTTAGGTTTAACTTTTCATCCGATGCCTTCGTAAGTTTTTATGTCTCAATCTCATTCGTACAAAGAGCCAAAGAAATATCATCTATACATCAGGTTAGATTAAAACATCTTTACTCTTATTAGCTTTTTTTCGCAGGTGAACAATCAAATAAATTTTAGATTAGATTATGGCCCTGTTTGGTGAACAGCTGTTAGCTGTTTATATTAGCTGTTAGCTGTTAGCTGTTTGAATTAGCTGTTTATATTAGCTGTTTGAATTAGCTGTTTTTAGAAAAAGTGTTTCGTAAAAATTAGCTGTTTCTAAAAAATATGTTGGTAAAATTTCATTTATGCCCTTATTTATGAATTAGTTTCTAATGAGATGTGTGTAATTTTTCCAAACTTATGGACAATTATGTCATTTCTACAAAAAGCTCTTCTCAAAAGGCTAATGGGAATAGCTTTTTCAAAAAGAGCTTTTTGGAACCAAGCAGCTATTGCAAACAGCTCTTTACCAAACACCTTTTAGCTGTTTGACTTGGTCAAAACAGCCAAAATCCTCCCAAACAGCTATTTTTTCCCAAAAAGCTGTTATTACCAAACACCCCCTATAACTTTTTTGTATAATCAACTGTCAAATAGAGTTAAATTAGATTATAACTTTTTTGTATAGTCAGCGGTGACATAAATTTTACATTAGATTAGCGTAAAATGTCTTATGAACCTTTTTGTGTAGTAGGGAATCACATAAATTTTAAATTGAAATATGACAAGACCCCCCTTTTTACCATTTGAAAGTAAACTCATTGTCACCTAAGAAACAACTGACAAAATTAGAATTGATACAAAGAAGAATACACTTGTTCAATACACACGACAAAAGAAACAACAAAGCTCTTTTGGGTGGCTGACTCAAACCACCACACACATTCAAGTTTCAACTACAGGGATTATCAGAAAGGACAAGCAATATCTACAAACTAATTTTACAAAGATTGCATTTAAACAAAGATCCCTAAGAAAAATTAAACCCCAACATCGACCGCAAGATGAAAAGCAAAGAAAAATCTATATTCCCCCCTTAATATAATCTACATGTGTAAGTATGAAAGGGGGGGGGGATCTACAATGATGTTAATCGTACAAAAAAAACAAATAGTGAAAAATCAACAAAACAAACATGTATTTCTGGTCCTGGGAATTTCCCTTTCTTCAAGCCCTCTTAAGAAGGATTGTATGGCGAGGTGCTCTGAGGCGTGAGCCATGAAGGCAGCCAAAACTATGCCTCCAACTACCATCAACCCTAGCCTGTAAAACCATAAATTGTTCATTAGATAACAGATAGGAACCTAAATCACAATCCTATAAACCCATTTCCAGGGTGGTTATCCCATAGCATATCACAGAGTTTTCATTCAAGGATCAACATACGACAATCATGGTTCAATATGTAATCACCAGTCAGGTTTTGTCTGAGAGGTTCCCAAAGAAAGTGAAAGTATCCCATAGCATATCAGAGAGTTTTCATTCAAGGATCAACATACGACAATCATGGTTCAATATGTAATCACCACTCAGGTTTTGTCTGAGAGGTTCCCAAAGAAAGTATTTCACGATGAATGAAAGGGAGTAGCCAAGACAAATGGAATATATATGAAACTTGGTACGAAATGAATGAAATGCAGTAAGGGAGTCTTGATTCACTTCAAATTTAGAGTCGCCACTCTGGTGAAGTGCAAATGTAGACACAGAGTTAGGGGCGTGCACATAAGACCAGCACAATGCAGAGCCAATTCTGCAACTATGTATCTTTTATGTTAGACTGCTTTCTGGAAGTAGTTGCGCTTGTTGGTCTTTATAAGAGGAAATTGAGATTCAAGGACCCAAAAATCTGCATTTCTCGCTGCATGCATGCATGTACACGTGCTACCATATATCCAAGGGAATAAGCATGTTATCATCATGTATTCACCAGCATGGTACCACCAGGAGGACGCGATCGAAGAGAGCAGACACTGTTCTGATTTTATAGGTGAAAAGAGACAGTCACAAATGATACCAAACATGTCTACCCATGACCAGGTATAATTCCTCTCCTGTCATTCTACAGCACGCCTCTCTAGTCCTGTGCTACAGGGCTATAAGCTTCTCATGCCAACACCCATGTTACTTGGACAAGGTGAGTTACAGCTACAGGTAGTAATTCATCAGGCATAGCCTTCACTAATTGAGGTTGGAAGACCACTGGGGTATGGATATCACAAGCTAGAATTCTGCAATTTTGCTAGTTGAACTCAACTATTTTTAAGGACGGACGCCTCTAGAAATCTGAAAGGTGAGCCTCTTCCAACAGCTACGACTACATTTCACACGACATAATCTGTTCAGAAGAGAAGGGGGGCCCTGAAAACCCAACTACATTCGTCTATTTGTGTCTCTCAGAGTCAATATATAGGTCAAATGTCTAAGGATCTAAGGTGAAGCCGACATTGCCAGAGTGGGTAGAATATTGGCTAAGACTTCTCATAAGATTTGATAGAACATTCCATGGGGTATCCCCCTCCCCCCCAAAAAAAAAAACCCCCAACCCCAACCCCAGAAAAAGGGGGAAAAGGAAGAAAGAAAAGGTGCAGGTCATCCACAACTACACCTCATTTTTGTTTCTTCAAAAAAAAAAAAAGAAAAAAAAAGGGCATATGCTAACCCAAGCCTGCACTTCACAGAAGACAATGATGAGGGGAGCCCAATTCCTCCAGATTGTGCTTCAGGAGCGATTGCAAAGCTTGATTGGAGGAGTTACTGCAGTGAGTGACCAAGAGATTGTTTTGGATGCAATGACAAGAAATGGTGAGACTCACCTTTCACCCATATCTGGTGGGACTCACCTTTGACAAGAAATATAAGCTAAAGTGGGGGAGACAATCTCACCCAAGTTTGATGGATATCCACTTCATCTAATTCATTTATATGCATTTGGATGATGCTAAGTGGATAGTAAATGTAGATGAATTCAAAAGATAAATACATACAAATTGTATCGGATACAGAAGAAAAAACTTCACTATCCAGCTGATGATATCCATTAGCAATTTGTCAGGATCTTCTAATGATTTTTAGACGCTGCAGGTGTAAAGACATACTGGCTGACACTGAGTCATATGATGAATGTCAAGACAATTATTTTCAATGCAATATGGCCCTAACTTTGCACAGTTTAAAATTGAATGTGCACACACTTCCGACTTCCATGAAAATCAAACATTGCACAGTTTGAAATCATCTCTTCTAATTCAATGGACAAGGATATGGATGGATAAAATATGAGCCAACTGATTATTGGATATCAAAATGGACGAAAGACTCTTGTTGTTTCAGTATCGAGAGTGACCTAGCACTTCTAGCTTTTATGTTGCAATTCCAACCCACAGATGACCAATGAGGCACAAGTAAGCACATCCCACAATCCCTAGCTAACGAGTACTAACTTCTGAAGATGACCCCCCTAAGTCTACCATATATGGTAGTCTCTCACAGCACTTAATTGCAATTGACCACATAGGGTCTGTTCGTTATGAGTATATCGAATTTGCTACCTGCTCCAATACAGTTCAGCCTGCTCAAACCTACTAATTGTTAGTCAAACCTGGTTGAACCTGCTCAAATCAGCTCAAACCTGCTCCAACCTCCTCCAACTCACCTGCTTCTAGACTGTTCTAATTTGCTAACTGCTAATTAAACATGCAAACTTACTCGAACCTGCTCCAACCTACTTAAACTTGCTTTCTGATGTTAAATATGCTCTAGCCGGCTCTAATATGTTCCAACTTACTACAACCCACTAACCGCTCCTCAAATATGCTTATGACGAACAGGACCATATACACTCCATAAAACTGACATTGACCACGGTGGCACACGCTTAGAGACAAAGGTCGACGCAAGAAGCGTGGAGGTTGGAAACTACTAGTAACTGCAAAATATCCGAATCTTCCAGCCCTCAGGCCTAAGGCATAGAAAGACCCATACTCAAAAACTTTCAACCCAATCTATCAATCAAAATACAGGAATACACACCTAGACAATTGATGCTGAGAAACCCCAGTAAAAGATGCCAAACCATGAGCAAATTTGAAAGGTACAAGAAAGTAATTAATTTTTCTTTTCTGAACTAATTCATGAGTGATCATGCAAAATAATTTCCAATTAATGACATACCTCACAAACAAAGCAGTAATTCCCAAAAGGAAAGGCAACGATGGGACTGCAACAGCCAGTAAAGCCATTCCCAATGCATAATACAACACAGCAGCTTTATAAGAAGACATCTGTCGTTGATGACCTACAGGCCAAGGCAAAATAAATAATACAATCAGATGTGTGCACTACTTAGACAAGGGTCAGACGAATTAGTGTGATGGAGATTACAGACCTTTGGTAGAATCATCGTCTAATGATTCAGGATCAGAAGAGAAAAATCCAGCTAGGTTTGTTTTGGTTTTTCCCCACTGACACACCAACTGCAGATAACCCCCAAACAACAGGAAGAAAATGGTAAAAGTCCACTCATACATTAGTAGCAGCCCAGTCCAGGGTACCACTTGGCGCGGAACTATCAGAAGTGCCAGTCCAAGGGAGACAACAAAGGCTAGGAGGCAAACTGAAATTGACAATCCACCCAGAAACCAAGGCACCTTGGATAAACCACTGTGTATCTGTAAGACATCAGAATAAAGATGTAAAACATGTGCTCAACTCCATAACATAAACAAGCGGGTACAGGACTACACACGCCCAAAAAGCAGAGCACTACATATAAATTCACTCTTCAGCAATATAATCTACCAAAGACAATTTCTTCAACGCCAAAACACAAACAAAAAGTCACCCACAACAACAACAGAAGAAAACCCAAAAACGGAGTAGCGGACCTGTTGATTAGCGCTAATGGCTGATGGAGAAGAAACAGCAGAATACGACATAACACTCGATCTCAATCTATATGCAAGGTGTCTCATACGATCACACAATGAGCCCCTCCAAAGCGAACCAAGAGAATTGAAAGCCTATGGAAAAAAAATATAGATATTTTCAGATCAAACAAGATGTCATTCTCTAGTAATAGAACATCGAGGAGATTCAACGACTATACCTGAAGGCAAACGCGATGGAAAGTGCAGAGGAGACCGAGGAAGGGAAGAAAGAAAAGAATCTTCACCAAAAGTTCATCCTGAGGAATTCGCCCTCCTCCTGTACCAGGGAGAGATTCTTCAACCCTTTGCCTAATATCCTGCAGCATGAACGTAATCAGCAAGCAACACATTGGCAGTGTTCATTTTCAACATCTAAAAAGTTTTTTTGGCTGATATAGGGCCCACGCAAGACCTGCGAGTTCTACTGAAAGTTTAGAAACTATAAAAACTTTAAGGTTCATCGGCAAATTCCATAACTATTCCAGAAATTTTAGGACTCCTTACAAATTACCTCTTAAAAGTTTTAATGCTCCACATTTCAGGGCTCATTTACGAATTTTAAGGCTTCTGAAAGTTCTAGGTCTCCACTAAAAACATAGAGCTCCACCAAAATTTCCAAGCAAATCAAAGCATATCAAATGAAGTGAACACAGCCAAACCTTTTTCCCACAGCTTGGTTTTGTTAGAACTCTTGAGATTGTAAAAACAAAGTGAGCTGCCACCAAGAAAACAAATTCAAGGAAGCCTTAACCTCAAGTGAGGTTCACGACAAGGATTTTGTGCCAAGCTAACAGAAAGAAAACGAGACAGTTCTACAAGGTTTTACAATGGTGGTTGGCCGACCACTCAATGCCCGAAAAGCTCAAAAGCAGAAGACAGACATAGTCAATTAAAAAAGATAACAGACATTTTAGACAGGAATACAGGATAGAACTAGCCAAATACAATGTGACATGAGAGTGAAGAAACGGGTGATGACACACACCATCATATATAAAGAATAGCAAGCGTACATAGAGGACATAAGAACAGGATAGCTGAAGTACCTGCCAGAGATCAACAGGTTTCACAAGCCAAGCTGTCCACCAGTCCCATGGTTTTAAAGGTCCTAAAGTATAATGGATAACACGAAGCTCCTTCTCATCTACCATCCACTGCATATATAATGCATTAAAATTTTCACAATTTCATAATCACAAATACGATATCATTCCATGACAAAGTCAATATCCACACATCCAAAGTAAGCCAGGACTTTGGAGGCAAAAGAAGTGCCACAGAAGATTATCATCAATAGAGAATGGAACTTCCGCTGAGGGAAAAAAAAAACAAACAACATATTTTCCAGAGTCAACTACCTTATTAGCAAGCATATACAGACCAACATCAGCATTATAAAGAGTAGAGAGGCGCTGCATTTCGGGAACCGGTCTGGACTTCATCTCTTCAGGAGACAAATTAGGTTCAAATATGTGGGCATTGGCAAATCCCACATAATACGAATTCAGAAATCCCTGATCTCCTGCAATAAGAATAACATGAGTTGATAAGGCCAGAAAACAACTTTAAGACGTTTGTAGTTGTTACTCTCCTCAGAATGAAAACCAGAATTTAATTGTTTCACATGCAATACAGAAGATTATCTCCAGAGGGGAGGTAAACATTGCAACAAGCACAAGGAATCCAATGTAGATCCTGCTAAAGCAGAGTCTTGGGAGATCCAGGTCTACACAACTTTAACCCCGCAAGCAGCCGGGCTGTGTCCACAACTCCACCATGAATCGCCCGAACATTTTTGATTTAGAAGCTATAATAACTCTCAAATAATTGAAGCTACAAGGTTACAGCAACAAGACATAGTGACCATTAAAGGTTAGCAGGACACAGTGATGCATTATAACTATAATACGTGGGCAAAACTTTAACATGTAGCATCATATTTCTAAAGCAAACTTAACATGACACATTATAACTATAACAAAGTGACGCTCAATGGGAGATATATACAAAACTTCCAGAAGTGTTTTCTCTACCATATAAACAGCACAAAAACAGATATCACTCAAACAGGTGTCCTTATTCAATCTAGCTCAGCAAGGGGAATTCAATGGACAAATGCGCAAAAATAGTTCTATCCCACTAGGCGATAAGCTGACCAACCTTCAGCTCAAAATGCCTTTTCCATAATACTATCAATATTAATGTCATGTTAATAGTCACATTAAGTCAACCTGCTGGAATCCTCGCACAAAAAGGTTGATGAATGTTCCCAAGGGGTTTAAGGGTCACAAAGAAAAGAAACCGGTGTCATTAAAGTCCATCAAATTTTTGAAAATGTACGAAGTAATGTATCACAGAGTAAGCTGTGCAATCCTGTACATAGAATACCAAGTTGGTGCATCTTAATTTTTCAGTAAGCTTGCTTTGACCAGAGTTTGTTCATGGTATATCATGTTATCAACGCACTTCTCTTCAGAATACAAGAACGGCACAACTGAGCACATAAAGATTACTCTCCATATGTATACATTACAGGGAAATCTTGGGAAAATTGAAGGTAATACGCGAGCCAGAATTTCCCAACTCAAAGAAAAACTTAGTAAGGAAATTGAAATCAAATGGACTGACATAGCACTTAAAAGCTTGACACTTAACAGAGTTTCTGAGACACACAAGCCCCCTGCATATGTATCAAGTAAGCCCAAGTTTTGCCTCTTCAGTAAGGACTACAAATCATGAACGCCACCTAAACACAAATCTCAACTGTATGTTTCCTAATTCCCTCTTCTGAATTAGCTAAGTCAGCATACTATCAGAGGGAAACATCCCCATGGATCTTAGATCAAAATTGTTTTTTGTGTTTGAAGTTAATAGAATTTAGAAGTACACCCACGTCATGCAATAAGATTCTAGCAGGAAAATTCAAATACATATAAGCTTCATTTGTAACATGACACCGCAGCTCCCTTCTGATATTCAGTCCACATTGTGCACGATACCAGGTAGTCTTCGGCTTGAATGATTTTTTCATTTCACAAGCTACAAATGATGAAGAAAAAAGGGGACCCGCATAAATAGAAACAGAACATTCCTCAATATGCCTAGAGTGCAAGAACTAATGTTGATGTTTTCAAACATAAAGCAATAGAAATCATGACAACAGCACACAATCGAATGTCCATCCGAACTAAAACAGCAAACCACAGCCGATCTTACTCCAACTTTCCATTTTACCCTACCGTACTCGTGTAGGACCCTCTACATTCAGACAAGCGTATGACACTCGACGCCTAAAATTACAATGAAAATGTGCAAATTTTCTTGAAAATAGCCCAATCTGACACTTGGATATGTATCCGTATCGGACGCCTGTACCCAAGTCCAACTAACATAAACCACGGCACTAAACAGGACACAAATCATGCCTGTGCGAATAACCCAATCTTTTTCAGACATAGAGAGTACAACTAAGGGGATGGCATTACCTCCAGTATAAGATGGCAAAGTACTAATTTGTCTCATCATGTCCTTAAAAAGTGCTTCTGATGGTTCAACGACCAACACCCCAGAATTTAATCTCTCTGAATGCTTTAAGTTAGCACAAAACTTTCCACACTTGAAAAGATCATCAATGCTCTTGATCACAATGGTATCTGCATCAAGATACACAACTGCACGACATACACGTTATGTATGACCAATCAGAAAAGCCAAGGTTTTAGCGATTGAATATAGTAAAAGTTGAATTTTATAACTAATTTTTTTCAGCAATAGCATCAAAACCCAGAGATGAATTACCCTTTCTGTAGTTGGTCATATTGAATATTTTCAGCTTAGTGTAAACACCCCAAAACCTTGTTGGACGAAGTTTGTTGGGATTTTCCAATAGAGAAATCTTCTCTACTATCCAACCATCAGCCTGCACAACAGTTACCAAATAACAACCCCCCACATAAGTAACAGCTCCAACCAAGTGCCAGCTAGAAAAGCAAAAACAGAGCACTCCAAGACATTGAAGTAATTTAATCTCAGTAATACACGAAAGCAAGAATAATCACATAAGTAGTATGAAAAATAGATCATTCTATTGGTCGACAATATGCAGGAGTTTCTCCACCAAGATTTGGCACCATCAGCTACTAGCTAGTAGCCATCCAGTCTCTCTTCAAATCAAACCACTATACAATAAGACCAAAAATGACATTCTTACTCTCCATGAGCCAAAACCGCGGCATCCGTTGGAGCCTAGATTTAAAAAGCATTGATTGCCTTCTAGTCCATGACACAAGTAGAGCACATAAAGTTTATGATCCAATTGTCATTTCAAAATGCCATATGAACACCACCTACCAATAAAACCATTACAGGCAAGACCCCAGGGTATCAATTTGTGCGTGGCATTCTAACTCTTTGTACATGCAAATCGCATAAATGATCATTGCCAAAATGCTATCTTCATCACCAATCAAAGCCTTGGCGGAAACTCCTCATCACACCATATGATATCCATCAACACAGTGGATCCCATGAGATTAAAAATGTGGGTCCAACAGCGTCAGATGTGCATAGACTTACTCTCAGGCTACAACACATCAGAAACAGAAAACAAAGTAACTAAGAAGTTTGATTTAACCTAACATGATGTTGCCAAACTGCTCAACAGACTCTATTTCAGCTCGAGATGATGCAAACTTCAGCTCATGAATGATGCAAACTACCCCACCAATTTTATGACCAATGCCATCACTCATCCAGCTCAATTCTCTCACTTTCCTGACAACTTTCTAGCTATACCCAATACCCTAAGCAGCCAAAAATTCAAGAACAAAGATATAAGATTAAAAATTGGTGAGATTTGAATTACCTCAAGAAGGTCCTTTGCATAATCAGACACACCATCAGAGACCAGAACCACCATATCTTTCTTGGAGCCTGTGTCTCGAATCGACTTGCCCAACACTCTAACGCCCAAAACAAACTCATCCCCGTATAACAAAGTCACATAAGCTTCGCTGCTTGATTGGGACCTCCTAGCATCTGCCCTCCAAATTGGTGATTGCAACAACAAAACAAACAAAATTAGCGGCAACCCTAAATTTAAAATCCTGAATTTCACCATAATCGGCAAGAATTTTGGTGAAATCAGGATGGGTTTCTGTTCTTTTCTTACGGGTCGAGAATTTTATGCGAATATTTTGTAGTTCTCTTTATGGGGTTTGAATGGGAGATATGTGTGAGGAGAAAAAAGAGAGAAATGGGTCAGGTTCAGCGAAAATCCTGATGGCGAGACCACGAAGTTGAAGGGTCAAAAGATTGAGACTTTGACTGCTTGAGATATTTTGGTTGCCAAAACAGAAGCTTCAGATTTAATTTCAAATCGATCTCCAATGTCGTCTCATCTCCTTGGCACTTAGCAGCGTTCAAAGTGGACTTCACAAATGGAAGTTTGAATCTGTTGGACCCAGATTGGATCCAAGTTACAGCCTTCTCGGGTCCCCTGTGTGTTCTGTTAAAGATTAATCTTTTCCTTTTCTTTGTCTTTTAATGCAGAAAGAGATCACAGTAACTTTTCTTTATCGAAAGAGTCCGACTTCATGCATCCCGTTATAATATAATGATATATTTCTTATGTGGTGTAGACTATAAAAAAATGCATCGAAGATATGTGATAAGAGGATCTCACTAAAAATGTATGGGAGAGTTTGTTGACTGAGTATTTAGACCAACATTATTGTATGGTGCAGAGTGTTGGCTTATAAAGAAGTCTCAGGTTTAGATGGTGAGGGTAGCGGAGATGTGGATAATTCGTTGAATGTGTGATCATACAAAATTAGATAGGATTAGAAATATTGTGATTAGAGACAGCGTAGGAGTGAAACTCATAGATGATAAGATGAGAAAAGATAGACTTATGTGGTTTGGTCATATAAAGAGAAGGAGCATGGGTGCACATGTGAGGAGATTTGAGAAGATCAATCTTCTAGTGCGTAAAGGGGTCGATGTATATTGAGGAAGAGCTATAGTGAGTTGACTATAAACGATTTTAAGACTATGTGATTAACGGAAGACATGGTCCAGGACACTAAGTTGTGAAAGTCTATGATTAGTGTTGCAGACTTAAGGTAACTTGTTACTTACCATTTTCATAGTTCTCGAGAGCACTTGAAGTGCTAGTGTGGTTTTGGTTGTCACTTAACATGCGTCTCTAGGCCTTGTGTATGCTTGTTTTGATTAGTATGTGACTTATTATTGTTGTCTTAAATATTATCGTAAGTGTACGGGTGCCAGTTGTAGTTAACAATGACAAGTACGGGTCATGTCCACGAGGAACTTGCAACACTCTATTTATGCGAAAATTCGCTTAAGTTGATTATTGCTGGGCAGTAGTTTTAATCTGCTAAGAGCTAATATAATTGTCTAATTCAATAATATCAAATGTCTGGGATTGGGGTTCACCACACTATTATGATATGTGAATCATAAACAAGATCATACAAATCTGCCCATGAAAATAATCAAAGTGGAAAGGATTACAATTTAAAGCGTGTCTAAGCCTTCTCTCAAAGGTCAATAGACTGACTGAGTTAATCCTAGTTATCTATTTTTATGAAACTAAGATTATCAAAGTCACAAGATTTAGCAATCAATTATTCCCAATTGAAACCCTAGTTGCTTTCATGTTAGGGAACTCAGTCGCTCACAAAGTCACTTTAGACAAAGAATTCAACTTTCATTGATCTTCTAAACCCTAATCAAGAACTCTGAATTAAACTCTCTCAAGCAATTCAACCATCAATTGGCATACTAGGCAAGACTTCAATTTGCGATCATGGGCATGATTTACGAAAACCTAAAGCATGATTCACTTTCACATAATAGGGGCTACTCCCAATCCAAGGCTATGAATTTAGCCACTAAACATCGTGTAAATTACAATCACAAGCCTAAATTGAATAAACATGACAAAGCAATGAAAATTAGGGTTAAATCACAAGAAGGGAAGGAAAAGGTACAAACTTGAATTGACTGCAATGAATGATCCACCAGAAATCCTTGAATTCAACTCTCAAATTTGATGCTAGAAAAGTGTCGAAAGAACCCATAAAAAGAACCCTAAAATCGCCTCTCAATCGTGCTCTCTAAATGTCTAACATAAGATCTATTAACCGTTACAGCGAAATAATTAAGTCGCGAAAAATTGGGTAACGCAAGGTCGTGCATATACGCATGGGCAACCGTGCGTCCCGAGGTTCACGCACGGTCAGGACGCCCGATTGTGCGCTCAACTATGCGTAGTTTCTGGCTTCAAGGCACGGTCGTGCGCACCCTACAATGGACCGTGCGTTTGCTGCAGCTGCCATTTTTGCTTCCTTTGGTCCTCGAGGCTTCGTCGGACCTCCATTCTTCCTGAAATTCCGCTCCTAAAGCTTCCCTTTTAGCTAATATTGGTAAAACTCCCGCACTTTTGGAAAAGACACCTGAAAAGCGAGAGATACCGCTTATAAGCGCGAAATAAGCTAAAGAAAGCACGTTCGCCCTTTTCTTGCTATAATAAATCAAGAATTTGTGGGAGAAAAAGGGTCAAACTAGGATTGAAAATCAGTCCAAATAGAGGTTTATCAATTGTTATTAATGGTACATTGCATTTTATTTTATTATCTATCTATCTATTTATGTATGTATTTTATTTTATCGAAGGATTTTCAAATTTTAATTGTTTTCCCAAAGTTTTTTTGTGGCTATATTGAAATCGGTCTCTTTGTGGGTAGTGATATATACAAATATAAGACCGTTTACATTTCGATCTCCCTAGACCACGCGGAAGCTAAACCCACACTGAGAGTTTGTTGCTGTTGTAAGTCTGGCGAGTTTGAGTTACCAAAACTCGTGAAGATGAAGATGGCATTAACATCTGCCCTTGTAGTCTTGTAGATATGATTTCATGTTTGATGAAGCCCAAGAGACACATCAATATGTGGATGACAGATTGAGCAATAGGACGATAACGAATGATTTTGGTGAGAAGACTCAAATGAGTGGAATCAATAAGAAAGGGATCTTTTTGGAGTGTCTGAATCAAAGTCTAATTTTGCTTCAGATGCACGCTCATCTAAGAAATCAAAAGACATAGCAAATAAGGGGAAAAAAAAAAGGAAAATGAACAACGTATCTAGTAAAAGAAGCTTGGAGTATTGTCAAGAAAGTGTAATTTTCTTTTTTTAAAATGATGGTATACTAGCAAGAAAAATGGCAAGATGATTGAGAGAAAGTAGCAAATTTTGAAAGTTGCTTTGCAGGATGGGAAGTTGCAAAAGTGTTAATATTGAAGGTTGCTTCTCTTCAACTTAGTTGGTTTGATCTTTGGTGGTCTTCTTCGCAAGTTTAGGCTCCTCTACTCACTTTAAGGAACACTGGTTGTGTTGATCTTGATTCGTGGAGCTCACGACTATGTCCTTTGCTCAGTTGACAAGACATTGATCTTTATTATTGACATTTCACTTGTGCCTGTAGGTTATCATTACATTTGCATCTTGATTTGTTTATTGCTATATGGCTTGATAATGGTGTAGGGGTCGTAATGGTCGTGTAGAAGCTGTACTAGTTTGTGTTGATTTGCATAAGCTTACTATGGTAGTTTTCACCTCGGTTGTGTCATGTCATACTTAGCTGTCATTCTTGTATATGGTATCTAAAAATCTAATGGTAAAAAAGGAAAATTTTAATGATTTAAACTTTGGAAGGTTAGGTCACTAATAGTCCGAACTAGTGAAGTCTTCAATATTTCGAACTTTGGACCTAGTTATTTTTAATAATCCATGCCTCCAAAAATTAGGCCAATAATGAGATGAAATTGGGGGCAATCATCTCATATTTATTATTTTTGGAAAAAGTCATTTTAAAACCTCGACCTAAAACTCGAGGGGGAAAAAAATAATAAAAAGGCATACTCAGAATGGGGGAAAAATAGAAAGGCAAATTCAGAAGTACGACACCTATATTTCAACCAAAAAAGAGTTTGAAGCGTTCACGGTGGGACTCGAACCCACAATCTCCCGCTCCGGAGGCGAGCGCCTTATCCATTAGGCCACGCGAACATTTCGATGCCTTCTACCTGCCCGTGAAACCCTTTATATGATCATTGTCACAGCTGCGTGTGTGTCTTCCATTAACCAGAACATCTGCCCGACTGCTACGCTCTTGCTTTTGTGTGGTCTCTTCCCGAGTTCCCAGACACACTCTCACTCTCCCCCCCCCCTTCCCCTGACAGTAGAGCACTTGTTCTTGCGAGTGCCAATCATGGGCATTCAAACAATGGTGAGCATGGCCAACACCTCCTCTTTCTGCCCTAACCTCTACTTTCCCCACCACCACCACCACCGCCACCACCACCACAACTCTCTTCCCCTTAAATTCTCTCTCTCATCCTTCAGCCGTCCGTCTTCTTCCTCCCTAAGCCTCAGGTAATTCCGCCCCTTATATTTCCCTCTTTTTTCCCACTTGTTATTTGTGGTCAGCTTTATTCAAATTGCTTCTGTTTGTTATTTTCTCAATTTGGGCGATGATGGGTTTTATTACTTACTTGTTGCTAAATAATTTTCAATTGTAAGCTATAAAATAAGAAGGCCTTGGGTTTGGACATACAAGGCCTTCGGCCTTTCTGGGTCTTATCTCGTTTGGCATGTTGTGTGAATTACAAGTAATGGTGATGGGAAGAAACGAAATTGAATTGGGGAACCTTATCTTCAAAACCAATGCCAAAAAGTGTACTATAATCAATATTCTTCTGGGATAGATTTTGTTTATCCTCATCAATGTTTATTAGGTATTAGTATTGCATAGGACCTTGTATCTGGTTCTGACCTCTTCTCCATCAGATACATGTACGTACGAGTGTCTTGCAAATTGAGCTTGGTTTGAGAGGGAGGCCCGTTGATACTGTTTGCTATGAGAATTCATGTCTTATCAACGAAGGGGTGGAAGGAAATGAGTAGAAATATACTGAGGGAAGAAAAACCAACTAGTTATCCTTTAGGTTATGCATTGTGTATCATGTTTGAGAAAGCGTTTTCATGGTTCATCTGAACCAAGAATTCTGATGTTCCATGTGATATGTGAAGACATAAAGACGCTCGCACCTCTTTACCAATCCAATTGATTGATTACCCCCAACCAAATGGTCCATGAAGTTTGGATTGTATTTCCATTTTCCACAATGAAGGCTATTATTACAAGCAACGACAGCAATAACGACTAATGTGAATCCTCTGAAGTAGGGTTTGAGATCTGGATGTGTTGGGCCTCAGCTTCAACAAGTTGAGCGGTTGTTTCCAAGAAGGTTATCTAAAGGGTAACGCCTTCTGAAGAATAGGGTATGCAGCTCATAGCAAAAAACCTATTTCATCAACCCTTATGGCCCTTAAGCTAATTCTACAATCCCCTTTGGCCTTGATATAAAAAGGAAGGAAAAAGAAATGCATCAACTGGCTGTGATTGCTATCGACGATATTCGCTTGCCTTCATGACACTATCTAGTATGTATGATGTAAAATCATCAAATTTTTGCCAGGTGTCTTAAAATTGTCCCACAAAGTAGAAGGATAATTTGTGCTGCTGCTTCTGCAGCTGGGAGTTCTGATGCTGACTTGAATCCATATGAGGTAATTTTAGTAAGTGTCCTATACAGGGGAATTCTTTCTTATTAAAGAAAGTGGTTACGCGTTTTACTGGATTCTTAAAGTGTTATGCTGTCAATTTGAAATTTCAATTTTTGCTGTCTACAAGGTCAAATGTGACGTACTCTAGTAAAAAGTGAGGAACTATAATGGAACATTTATTTATTTGATAACCTCATATTAGCTTTCACATTTTGCCATTTGGTGGGCATGGATTCTGCTTTGCATTAATGGGTTGGACTTCAAATCTGTAGGTCCTAGGAGTGAGCCCCATCAAGGGGTTTGACACCATTAAAGCAGCATACACTAAAAAACGCAAAGATGCAGAAAAAAGAGGTGATGAAGCTACTGTTGCCCTGGTAGGCAAGCATACATTTCCCCCAAGCTTTATTCCTGAAGTTTTGAACTAAGAGTCGCCTTTGTTCACATGCCTCATTGAGGTGTGATGTTCAGTTGGACAGGGCATATGACAAGATCATGATGGCTCAATTGACGAAGAGGAAAAAGGGGGAAACATTTGGCTCATTTAAGGTATATATCTTTCAGAATCTTCCACATGATGTCATTTCATGTAATTCTTATGGGTGTGTTACCCCCATAGATGTTATGGCCATAGAAATTGAGCTGAAGTCTGGCATGTATTTGTACTGTTTAGTACATCCTGCCATGCTAAATGCTTCCAGACAGTCTGTCGCCTTTGTGTGAAGCAGCTAATTGCTTGCTTTCTGTATGTCAATCTTTAAAATGATGGGTCGTCATTGAAGCACATTTTGCTATGTTAGATTAGACTGAAATGACGGCAGGCAGCAGATGTAATGCTGCCATTTGTTCCTTGATGAAATTCGGAGTTCTGATTTGCCATCTTAGTTTAAAAGGTGCGATGTGCACTGAGGCACATTGGGTCCTAAAGCGCAAGGCGCAAGGTGCGAGGCAAAGGCGCGCGCATCACGGATGTGAGGCACACTTCTATGTAGAAATGTTTGGAAGTCATTCACATTTCACAAAACATGTTCGATAGACATGAGTTAGATAAATGCATTAAAAAAGGGATTAGGCATCAATATAACTACTAACACCACCACAAATAACCTTAAAATATATTATGTTATCATCTTAGTTCCCTAAAGCACACGCTTACTGTACACCATAGCTCACCTTTTAGCTTCCAAAGAAAGAAAAAAAGAAAGAGGGTAAAGACAAGGCTGAGACAAAGTCCTTGAGGCGCACCTCATCGCCTCTGAGGCACTAACCTGGTAGCCTCACATTGAGACGCGCCTAGGCGTGCACCAGGTGGGCTTTTTTAAACTAAGTTTGCAATTGCTGTTCTCTATATTCATTCTGAAGCCCTTGGTTGAATTTGAGAACTATCTGAAAGCTAAAAAGGCCTTGCTTTCTATTTGTATTACACTTTCTCTCCTGGTGGGCTCTCTTTGACCTTGGTAGTTTAGGTTTTATATCTGGTGCTGTATTAACTTCTGTAGTGTGTTTTGTAAAACACAGGTTTCAAAGGATGTTAAATATGCTGATAAGCTGCCTGTGGTACCTTGGGGACCGAGGTTTGTTTCTATAAATTTTGTGCTACTTTTACCATGCCTAGTGTATGTGATGAGTTCCATTCTTCTTTCTCTGTTTGTGTTCTTGGTCATGTGAGGTACAGCCCTGTTATGAAATGCTTGTATGGCTCACCTTAAGGGAGATGGTATCTATACATTTAAAAAGAATGGAATTCCAAGTTTCTGAGATATGATACTGGAGCCTAAAAAATCTTTTAAAAGGGGTTCTCCGTAGCTTATTGGTTTAGAGAAAACTTTGTGGGAGAAAATTTTTTTCTTGATGCAGAGTCTTTTGAATTGACTTAATATGTATCCTTTGTTGTTTCTGCCTCATCATCAACATTTTCATGTTTTTTACCGGCCCCTAAAGTCATTATGATGCTATGATAAATGCTGATGTGTGTGCAGGTACTGCAAATCTGATGTGAAAGATATGCGCATTAACATGGCTATATCTGCTGTATTTGTAAGTTCTGGTGGAATAAAAGTTCTGTGCTTTAGACAGTTATGGAATACTTTTTGAGTCATTGGTTTGATATACTATTCATCAAGAAGTCTTTTGTCCTAGAATTTAGAATGTTAATAATGTCACAGAGATAGGCAAACATCAATGGTATATGAACAACTAAACCTATCAGAATTTAATTTATGATGCCTTTATGCAGATAGCTTGGATTTTCATCCAACGCGACGCTGATTGGAGACCAATACAGTTTTTAGCTTTTGCTTTTGTTTATCGAATTTTCGAGAAGTTAAAAGCCTTTGAACCATCTGCATCTCCAAGCTTTACTGTGAGTGAAAAATGAAGAATTCACTGCTTTTTTCTCTGTATTTTGCTATACTATTCTATCTGATATGAACCTCTGCTGATTGTTTGAGCTGGTTGCAGGAAGAGGGTGAGGATGAAAGCCGTGCTTTACGTATGGGCAAACGATTACTTCGATCTCTTTTTCTAGTGTTTGGCTGTATCGCTCTTGCTTCCTTGGTATGTAGTATTACTTCTGAGATCTTTGATATGTGTGCAAGTCTTTAGTTCTTTGTTAAAATTAACCCCAAACTTCCTATCTGCATGCTAATTAATATATGTCCCCCCCCCCCCCCCCCCCAAAAAAAAATCCTAGCTCTAGTTTTATGTGTGCAAGTTTAGTTGTCATTGTTAGGCTTCACAAGAAGCGAAAAGTGATTATTGTTTTCATAGCTAATCCGTTTATAGCAACTTTCATTTTGGTGGACCTGTCTAATTGCGATTGGTAGGTTTTTCTATTACTCGTGAAATACAGGTTTACAACTGAAGATATGTGTCTAGATTTATTTTATATGTCTGACAATTAGGTGAGGTTGGTGTATGCATTAGTTTATGTGGTGCACTCTTAGTTCTTTTAGATATAGAGCATTAGAAGCTTTTTGGCGCATTAGCTCTCAATTGGCAGCTATGAAAACTAGGTTATTTTTAGGGTATCCTATTTTGTGTAAAGCATGGCCTAAAGTCGAGATGTAAAATCTTTCAAAATTATTGGTTTTTGGTAGAATTAATGATACCATATTTACATACAGCTCACTGGAGTATGTTCTTATTGCCAAACATGAATGCTTCACAACCCGAAATTCATCTTTGAAGAGAAGAGAGAATTCTGGGCTCGATTTGTGCTTTCTTATCTGACTGTTTGTTTCCCTTCTGTACCTAATGACATGATCTGATGTTTCCTTGCAGGCATTCACTGGTCTCTTGAATCTGATAGAGTTTGCTGGTAGTTATATACCTGCTGCACTTTTCAACAACCAGGTAATGCCTCTGTGTGTGTGTGTGTGACACGTGCATTCCCACCAATTGCATAAGATGTATATGTGCTTTTCCAGTGCTTCTAACTCGCTTCCTAATCCAGATTTTGATTCAGATATAGAAATGTGGTATATGACAGCAGTTTTTAGTTAACCCTGGTAGTGTACATTTGTGTATGTATCAGGAACTGATTGTCACTTCCGCTTCAGCAATTGCCCTGTACTTCTTGGCATCCTATTACAGATAAGCGGTTCTTCAGATTCAAGTTTCACAGCCTCCCAAACTTGGGCATCAAATTTTGCATCTATCCTATATAGAATTTTGGATTGCAAATTTTTGTTGAATAAACTAAATTTATCCTATGTATTTCCTTCTGTACTGATTTTTGAATGCGTATGGTACTATCATGCAGAGCATAGGGTGTGATAGCTTGTCTTGTTGCACTCCATTTATGTGGTTGAGTGTTCTGATACCAAAATAATGGGGTCTGTAGCTGTCTAAGTTTCTATGGAAGGCATAGTTTTTCGTGTCTGGTTCTTCAGTTCATTCGGGGTGATCTCTCTCTCTCTCTCTCTCTCTCTCTCTCTCTCTATCGCAGAAGGGGTGTCATCTTTAGGTAATGAAAGTCTTAATGCAATATAATTCAATGCATTTTTGTTTATTAATTATAGAAGAGAGGAACTTTTTAAACCCATAGTGTTAAAAAATTCTTTAGTTAGAACAGAAAAAAAGAAATCAGAAATTCCAAAACAAATTGTGCTTCTTACGGCCCTGGCACTTTTCATTTTTTCTCCCGCTTGTAATGAGCACATTAAGCTGGGAAGTAAAATGCATCTGTTTGCATTGCTTCTTTCTCCCTTGTTTTTGTTCCGTCCCCCCCCCCCCCCCCCCCCCAAAACCCAAAAAAAACCATTTTTAAAGGTAAGCTGTCTATTCACTGATTTTGTTATATAGTTAATTTAGCGGATTATTAATGGATAAGTGGAGGGGGAGGAGGGGCAACAAGAAATGGACCTCAAACGGTAAGACAAAGTAGGGCCATTCGCAAGCGAAATTTGAACTTTTTGGAAATTAATCCTAGGACACTAGTAACACCTTAAATCAACTCCTTAAGATGGACTGAAATAATATTCGGAAAAAATGCTTTTGTTTTTAGGTAGTGTCAGATTGAAAGAAGATTTTGTTCGGAAAATTATATTTCATGGAAATTTTCTTTGTGGAAAAAGGATTTTTATATCCAATTTTCCAATGTTTACGGCAAAGTAAAATAATTATTGTGTGACATGTATAATTTTTGTGACTTTCTTTTTTGAGACTTGAGAGGAGAGAAAAAAATAGCTCATTAGATCACTAGAGGAAATAGAGAAAGTCAATTGAAATTTGGTACAAGACAAAAAGCATGTATAATTAAGGCATTAGATGAAAACAAAAAGAAATTTTCAATTGAATTGTCTTCGCCACCAAAAATATCAACGAAGTTATCGCATTGTAGAAAAATATTAACCAAATGAAGGTATTTTTGGCTCAAAATTCAGATTATATTTTTTTTAATTTTCCCATATGATAGTCAAGTTTCTACACAAACTGTTAAAAGTTAAATTAAGAATTGTTAGAATAGTGTGAATTTAGTGCAAATGAGAGTAGTTAGGGTTAAAGCGAAGGAATTGATCCGAAAGTTTGTGAATTCAAATGGGTGATTAGTGAAGGGTAGGTGGCCAAGCTTGGGGTGGTAATCAAATGGAAAAGTTTGATAGGAACAACGAAAAAAGCCTAAAATTACCAAGGAGGGTTTCCGGCCACGAAGTAGGCAACAAAATCTTGATCTCATCATGTCCCATAGCTGCCTCCCGCGGTTCTTCCTTTTTTCCTTTTTTGGGGGGTAAGAAGAAGGATCATACAAGGTAACAACAAGTAAGATGGGAAGGATAATACATAAATAAAGTAGCTTATTCACATCCTTTGGATTCATGCAACTCAAATAATTCTATGCTCCTTTGAAGCAACAAAAGTTTATCTAGTCCTCATGAAATCCATATAAGTTAATTTAGGAAAAATTAGCCTACTTAAAAAAAATGAAAAACCGAGAAATGGAGGGGAGAGGGAAGGAATACTAACTTGCTCCTTCTCCTCAAACATAAAATATTTTTTTATTAAAAAGCTACTACCAACCCCAATTGTTAAAAACAAATCAATTAACCCAAAAAAAAAAAAACTCTTCTTATTGGTCCTATCTCTTAATTCGATAAAAATTCACACCCTTAAAGTAAAGTATATATTTTTTAGCATGTAATTAATATTATTTTTAAAGGGTTTAATTATATCTTGTTTATTTTGCATCAAAATCATAAAAATAAGGTTTGCAACATAAAGTCAAAATTCACACCCACCCCCAAAAAAGGCATAAGTAATATATTAAAATTACTACATTATTCCCCTTTCATTATCACTCACAATAGCAACTCATATTATGAGATTGATCTTTGACGTATGAAGTCACTAAAATGTCCCTTATTTAACTATTCAATAGAAGAACAAGCTTCATTTGACTCTTCTTATTGTGTCTCAATGTTTGACAAATTGGATTGTTTTGATTTCTTTAACAATTGTATTTGTTGGAAATGCAACATTATTTTGCTATCACTGACAACCTTGAGACGATCCTTATTGTGTTTCACAACAAATTTTTGTATCGTATCGATGCCACCTTCTTTCAAAAGATCCTGATAACAGAAAATAAAATTTGCCTTGATGCTTGCATAAATGTATCCTTCCTGCAATTTAAGTCAAATATTTGTATATATTAGATCCCTATGATTTTTTCCTCTTCCCCCCCCCCCAAAAAAAAAGTCAACAACTTTTTATGTTTATAACTTACCTTTTCATCTATGAGAATTATATCTTGACTTAGGAATGTATCGTTCTTCAAATCATAAGAAACCATTGTCAAAATGAAGAATTCCTGCCAGTTGAGTAGTCTGAATGAATATGTGAAATCAATCGCATAGCAAACTCAATAGTTTACCACTTCATATATAATATTATTTTGACTAATTAATGGACATCATACATATAAATTAAAACAATATATCGATTACATAGATATAATTCATAAACTCTTACTAATTAATTTTTGTTGGACGGGCCTATTAGTTGAGGCCCGATGGCCACAAAACGGCTGCCCTAGACTCTAGTTGTTCGCTCCCATTACCTATAAAAGGAGGCTTGGGAGGGTCAGCCAAAACACACAGAAATAACGATTATACTCTCCTCCCCTCCTCCCCACGGTTACCCTACCATCACTGCCGGGTATTCGAGTTTAGGACGTGGATATCTCTTAAGCGACTCTAGTAGCCGCTCGGTATTATTGGCGTAACTGGTCTTTCTTTATTGTCGTGGATTATTACCAACAGTACGCTTTTCGCATTCAGGTTAGTCCTAATTCTTCCTACAGTGGTATCAGAGGCTAAACTGTTCGGAATAGTCCCTACTGAGAAAATTAATAATTCTGTTACACATCAGATGTTCACAAGCATGCTTATTTATACGAATTCCTTGCTTAATTTTCGTGATTATGCAATTTACTGATTCGTTAAAAGCATGATGTTTTTCCGTTTAATTTGCCTGATATTCGTGACTATGCAAATTGCTAAAATAAGAAGCATGCTCATATTTTATCAATATTCAGACAAATTCATTCAGATTCATGGATGTTATATTCCTATACCCTAAACCCTATTTCTTTTTATTGATGATATGTTCATCCTAACTTGCTTACGATTATGTGTTTGGGATATTAAAAAGATCAATTTTTTTTTTGAAGAACTCACGAATTCACCATGTCTGTCATCGTTCTTTATGCACATCTTACATTCAATTCGTATCACTGTGTGTGTATATGCCTTATGTTATCATGACATTCAGACAAAATCATGCTTGAATCGAACGCTAAAACATGGAAGGCATAATTTTTTTTGGAAAAGACCCACCCCACTCGACTGAACCCTAAACACCGAGACCCAAAACCCTAGCCCTACCATCCCTCTGCCTGAAATTTGATCTCGCCTAAAAGGAAAACAAACAAGGGGAAGGGGGAGCAGGCTAGAAAACGGAAGTAAGACAATCGAGCCATACCCATCAGACAAACACTGTGGAGGGATGGTGCGTGACCGTCACGCGCCGCCGACGAAGGTCGTTTCACGATCTTCTTCCTCCCAGAGCCCCTTTCCGTCGCCGATCTACGCAACCTCGAGAAAAAGAAGCCGAAAAACACCGATTCAAGAGGCGCGTGAGACCACGCGTCACCGCCTCAGTGGCGCGTTTAGCTCATGGGCATCTTCCTCAGGCTCAGATTAGGCCGATCTACACCGCAGTACCCTTAGTTCTCGCCGATTTAGCGTAGATCGAGGCTCAACGGGGTCGGTGGTGGCTCGTTGCATCATCTGGGTATTTTTTTTTGGACAATCGACAATGGCGGTAGTAGCTGCCCTGGTCACGACGACCAGTGCAGGAGCTTCGTGCTCCTGGCCATGGCGTCGAGAGAATTCCAGAAACAGAGAACCAGAGATGGGCAGCAAGGTCGAAGAGAATGGAGAGAGAATTCAGGCAGAGGAACACCAAGAGAGAGAGAGGGACTCGGCTTAAGGTTTTTGGGGGAGGGGGGGGTTAGTAATACTCAAGATATAAAAAAAACCCCCGGGCCGTTTATTTTTTTTGGTTGGGTCCATTTTTTTTTCCGGGCCTTTCAAATTTTATGTTGGGTCGTTTTTGTGTTTTGGACCAATTTTTTTTGTTGGGCCGTTTTTCCTTTTTTTGGCCCAAAAATATTTACTTGACCCAAAGGATAAAATCCCGATCCTTATTTGTTCGGCTTGGAATATTTTTTTATGATGTGGGCTGTTTTTATTTTGGGTTGGTACTGTTTCAAATTTGGATTATTGAATGTTTACTCCCATGATCATATAAATTTGTTTTATATGTTGGAAATGGCTATTATTTTTGTTGTAAGTTATATATATATATATATATATTTTTGGCCCCTTATCCTCATATTATCATTAATTATGGTATGATATTTTGAGGTTGATTATATAACTTTGTGTATATATATATATATATATATATATATATATATATATATATATATATATATATATATATATTAAAACAAAAATATACATGTGTATAGTTGTGTTAAATGAATTAGTTTCATAAACACTAACTGAATACACATTCAAAAGTGAATATCTTCGTGATATTCATTGAATTAAAATGTTAATTAGTTTAACAAAAACCTTTAAGGAAATTCTATGAGATTAATAATTAAATTAAAGAGGCTCTAAAATTCGCAAACTGTACGTGATGATTATGAGCTTAGCGAAATTTTCGAACGTACATTGTGAGTGATGGGGCTTTCTAGGTAATTTAATTATTAAACAATATGTCTAACAGATAAAATATACTTTCAGATATGACAGCTAGAAACATGATAGGTTGCATACAATCTGATGACAAACTAGATGGTTCGAACTATGATATTTGGCATCTAAAGGTCCAGTTTTATCTAAACAATGATGATATGCTAGACCTCTTAACCTCCTCCATGGCTCCTCGGGTTGAAAAAGATAAACAAGGTAGAGATATTACTGCAACTGAGCAGTACAAAGAAAACCTAAAAACATACCAAGCATGGTTTAAACGTGATCGTTCTGCACGCTATACTATGCTGTCTTGCATGCGGGACGATCTTCTGGGAGAGTTTGAACGCTTCCACACAGCTAAGGACATGTGGATGTAGCTTAAGATCAGGTTCGGGCAGACATCTGCTACAAGGTTACGTACCTTGCAGCTGAAATGGATGCAATATACTATTTGTTGATTATATTTAGTTTTGATGATAACAAATCCAAGAGTAACATATTTGTCTAAGTAATGTTGTTCCAAACAAGCTCTCCAAACAAGGCCTAATACACCGTTGTTCCTACACCGCTGTTTGTGATATTTTATTAACCTGGTGGCTAAATGTTGAGAACAAGTCTTAGGAACAGGTTCCGAGCTTCAGTGACACAAGATCAGCAAACAACACATATGGTTTAAGTCTTGAGGAACATTCAGCTACACAAGATCACCCAAGGAATCAAGGTGACTAAGGTGTTTTGGAGCAGCATATTCACTCTTGACAAGACAACTAATTCTTACAAGGAGTCTTGGTTAATTTAGTTTTTATCTTTTAGACTCTTGTTAATATGCCAATCTTGAAAGTATCATTTTTAGCACTTCTTGAAAACGGTTTTCGAAAAGTTGCTTTGGGACACCATTTCCAAACAACCCTGCAAACAGGGTGCCTAGGGTGTTCTCAAAAACTACAGCAGCTACATCAGTCTTATCTGGAAATTTGCTTCGGTTGGCTGCCAGATCTAAAAAGATTTGTTTTGAATTTGAAAAAAAAAAAATTGCAAAACCGTTTTTGCTAAAGATTTCTCTTGAAAGATTCTTATCCCTTATTTTTAGGTCTTGATTGAATTTGGGATAAATCAAGATTTTATTCTTTTCAAGCTAGATTACTCGGCCAAGATATTTTAAGAAAATCTTCTCTCTTCTCTTAGCCGTTGGAAATCTTTGGTGAATCTTCTAAGCGACTAAAAATAGAGGATTTTCCCTATCTTTTGAAAAGAATAGCCGTTGGGTTGTGCGTTTAAATATTGAAATTCTCTCTCCCATTTGACAATCCGGTTTTTACAAAGAAGTAAGAGATTCTTAGAGCTGAATTTCAAAGAGAAAAACCGTGAGAAGATTGTGCTTAACTGAGCTTTCAATTTCTTGGCATAATAGGACTTCATTGTACCTTACATCTGCTTAAGTCAGAAGCACCCCAGTAAGGTGTTTTGTACCCCTGTTCTCAGAACAAAAAGTGAGTGAGTGTGTCCTCAGTCGTGTGGACTTTGGACGTGTTCTATCTGGTGAGATTGGACGTGGTGTAACCTGTCTTAGGGAAGAAGGTTATGTGGGTTACAAGTTGTAACAAGGAGTGTTGCTTTTGTAACGTTTTCAGCCCGTTAGTGAAGTGGTTAAATCCTACACGAGGTAGGTCGTGGTTTTTCACACCTCAGTTGGGCTAGAGGTGTTTTCCACGTAAAAATTGTGTGTGCTTTATTTCCGCATTTATTACTTTGAATTTCGCTACTGAATCAATTGAGAACAACCGCTACAAACAAGGCGTAAGGTTGTTTGTGATTTACAAACAATCTCTGCAATCAAGTGCTACGGTTGTTTGTTAGTTATTAGGCGAAAATCGACCACCACAATTCACCCCCTCTTGTGGTTGTGTACTCTTGGAATTCAACAAGTGGTATCAGAGCGGGTTCTCTCAAAAGGGCTAACACCTTGAGAGATTCTGAAGATGAGTACACCACAAGGAATCCTTGAAGGGAAATCCATTACTCGTCCACCCTATTTCAACGGCCAACATTATAGTTGGTGGAAGAATAGGATGGAGAACTATATTCAGGCAGAAGATTATGAATTATGGATGCTCATCAAGAACGGGCCCCTTGTTCCCACCAAGGTGCTTGAAGATGGTAAGAAGGTTCCCAAGGAACCCATAGAGTTTGATGGTGAAGACTATAAGAAAATGGAAAAGAATGCCAAGGCCAAGAAGCTATTATATTTTGGCCTTGGTCCAGATGAATATACACGTATCTCGGAGTGTGAGTCAGCTCAGGAGATATGGAATGCCCTCCAAGTAGCTCATGAAGGAACAAGTCAAGTCAAACAATCACGTATTGAGCTACTTATGAGGCAATATGAGTTGTTTGATATGGGTGATCGTGAGAACGTGATGGATATGTACACACGCTTCACCCACATAACAAACGAGCTAAAATCCCTGGAAAATCCTTCACCACAGAAGAGCTGGTGAGGAAGATTCTAAGGATTTTGCCTCGGTCTTGGGAAGCGAAGGTGACAGCCATCCAAGAAGCTAAAGACATGAACAAGATCACCCTCGACGAGTTGATTGGCAATCTTCAAACCTATGAACTCAGAAAGAACTCACAACAAAAAGAGGAGCAGAAGAAGGATCGTGGGCTTGCCTTGAAAGCACAAGAGGATGATGACTCTGACCTTGAGGATAAAGAGATGGCCTTAATGACAAGAAAGTTCAAGAAATTCTTCAAAAAGGTCAAAGAAAACAGTAAAAGAAAAGACTTCAGTAAGTCCAGAAACACCCCCCGAGAACAGTTCACAGGGTGTTTCAAGTGTGGCAAACCAGATCACATTGTGAAGAACTGTCCACTACTTCGAGAAGAGCAAGAGCAAGAACACCCCAGGAAACAAGGTAGAAAACAAGCTGCAAGCAGTTCTGGGAGACGATTCTCGAAGGCTATGCTTGCTGCCCGGGGAGATTCCTCTGAGGATGAAGGTGAGTCTAAAACTGATGAAGGTGCTGTAGCTCTCATGGCATAAAGTGACACGGATTCAGATGATGAATCAACAAACAGTCTTACTGATCTCAAGAACAAGGTACGTGGTCTCAATAAAGCAACTCTAAAAGAACTTTTGTATACCTTGATGGATACTTATGCTGAATTGAAACGAGATGTCCGAGACCTAGAAATAGAAAATGAGATCCTTAAAAATGAAAAACTGGGCTTACATGAAAATATTAATATGCTCAAAGAAAACCTCTTTATAAAAGAAAGAGATTATTCTCGAATGGAGGAAAAACTCTTTGAGGTGGAAGGAATGGTTGAGTCCTTGCTCAGGGAGAACAAGGGTTTGCATGCTAATATAGAAAAACTGGAAACCGAGCTTATCATAACCAAGCGCTGGAACAAGTCCTCACAAGCCCTTGATTGGTTAAACACTCACCACAGTCGAAACAAAAAGGGACTTGGATATAAGCCTAAACGAACAGTTTACCCAATTCATAGAAAGTATGTGGGATTACCTGAAAACATTATTTGCTTTCATTGTGGTAAAACTGGTCACTATCGATATTCATGTCCTCTGAGAAGGTATGTCATTGAAAAAAATGAAAGGTATGTGAAACAAATCTGGATTAGAAAAGATGAGCTTTACTTGTCTAAAAGAATGGGACCCAAGTGGATCTGGGTTCCCAAAACTAACCTGTGATTTGTTTTGTAAGCTGAAGTGAGAGAGAACAACCCCACAAACAACCCAGCAAACAGGATAAGAAACACCCTATCAAACAGATCAGAAAACAACCTTGAAAACAAGCAGCTGTGGTATGTTGATAGTGGGTGTTCGCGGCATATGACTGGAGAAAAATCAAACTTTCTCTCACTTACAGCTTCAACCGGTGGGAGCGTGGCTTTTGACAACGGCATGTCTGGGACAATTGTCGGTATAGGTAGCATTAGTAAAACTCTCTCCCACTCAATTGATAATGTGCACTTAGTTGATGGTTTAAAGCATAATTTACTAAGTGTGTCCCAACTGTGTGACAAGAACAACCTAGTGGTGTTCTCACGAACACATTGCTTGGTTGTCAATGTCAACACAGGAGATGTCGTATTAAGGGGGAAGCGACACAAAAATGTTTACAAAGTATGTATTTCCACTCTTCCCCAAAACAACCTGACTTGTTTGAGTGCTGTGAATGATGACATAATGCTCTGGCACAAGAGACTAGGTCATGCAAGCCTTACTCTTTTAAACAAACTTGTTTCAAAAGACCTGGTTATTGGACTACCTTCCATCAAATTTAATGATGACAAGGTATGTGAAGCTTGTGCAAAAGGCAAACAAGTCAGATCTTCTTTTAAATCGAAAAAATGTGTAAGCACTACCCGACCTCTAGAATTATTACACATTGATTTGTGTGGTCCCATGAGGATAACTAGTAGAGGTGGGAAAAAGTATGTGCTTGTTGTAGTGGATGATTACTCTCGATTTACTTGGACCTTGTTTTTGGCATCCAAAGATGAAACCTTTGAGAATTTTATTGCCTTTCTCAAAAAGGTTGAAAAGAGAGTAGGACACTCCTTAATTAGCTTGAGATCTGATCATGGAACTGAGTTTGAAAATGCAAGTTTTATCAACTATTGTAATGAACATGGTGTTGATCATAACTTCTCAGCTCCAAGAACACCCCAACAAAATGGGGTGGTTGAGCGCAAAAATCGCACCCTGGAAGACATGACCAGAACAATGCTTATTGCTAGTGGTCTTCCTAGGTATTTCTGGGCAGAAGCATTGAACACCTTATGTTACATTATAAATAGATGCATGATCAGACCCATTTTGAACAAAACTCCTTATGAACTTTTCAAGGGCAGAAAATCCAATATTACGCACCTAAGAACATTTGGTTGTAGGTGTTTTGTGCATAATAATGGGAAGGATGCCTTAGGAAAGTTTAACCCTAGGAGTGATGAGGCAATATTTCTTGGCTATTCTTCTCACAGCAAGGCATACAAAATCTTTAACAAAAGGACCTTGTGTGTTGAGGAAAGTGTGCATGTGCTTTTTAATGAATCTAACTTGTTGAGTGAGAATGATGCACAGGAAGATGAACTTGAATTAGGTCTTGTTCGAAAAGAAGTGTTGCTCCAAGATAAACGAGGTAAGAACACCATGGAGAAAACAACTCCTGAAGGTGTTCCTCAGAACAGCAGGCAAGGTGAACACCAAATAGGGGGAAACACCGTTGAACCCTGTTCGGGACCATGTTCTTCAGGAACAGGCTTACAAATAGGTGCAGAAACAGGCTCAGGAGATGATCGTAAGCTTGATATTACGACTAGAGTAGAGCATGGGTCTGTGGATCCTCTTACTCCACGACCATGGAAGTACCATAGTTCGCACCCCCTTGATCAAATTCTGTCTGATATTAACAGTGGAGTACAAACTAGGTCTAAGCTTAAGAATTTCTGTGCTTTCTATGCTTTTCTCTCTAATATTGAGCCAAAGAGTGTGAATGAAACTCTTGCAGATTCAGATTGGGTCACGGCAATGCAAGAAGAGCTCCATCAATTTGAAAGAAACAAAGTATGGCACCTTGTACCTAAACCTGCAGAGAGAACAATCATTGGAACCAAGTGGGTGTTCCGAAACAAACTGGATGAGTCAGGAACAGTCACTAGGAACAAGGCACGGCTGGTTGTTCAAGGGTATAATCAAGAAGAAGGGATCGATTATGAAGAAACCTTTGCACCAGTTGCTAGAATTGAGGCTATTCGAATCTTAATAGCCTTTGCAGCTCATATGGAAATCAAGCTATATCAAATGGACGTGAAAAGTGCATTCCTCAACGGATACCTTAAAGAAGAGGTGTATGTCAAACAACCCCCTGGTTTTGAAAACAGTGAATTTCCTAACCATGTTTTCAAACTTGACAAAGCTCTTTATGGCCTAAAACAAGCTCCTAGAGCTTGGTACGAACGGTTGTCAAGTTTTTTAATTGAAAATGATTTTAGAAGAGGCAAGGTAGACAATACCTTGTTTCTAAAATCTAAGGGGGAACATTTATTGATTGTCCAAATATATGTTGATGACATTATATTTGGTGCAACTCATCATGATTTATGCAATGAATTTTCAAATATGATGAGGAGTGAGTTTGAGATGAGCATGATGGGTGAGCTTAACTTTTTCTTAGGCTTACAAATCAAGCAAACTCCAAACGGCACCATGATCCATCAACAAAAGTATATCAAGGAGCTACTTAAGCGTTTTGGGATGGAGTTGGCCAAACCCGTAGACACTCCTATTTCTCCTTCAACCAGGTTGGTTATGGATGATGGGAGTCCCTCAGTTGAGGAGAAACTCTATAGGGACATGATTGGGTCACTCCTATACCTAACCGCTAGTAGACCAGATATTATTTTTAGTGTTGGTTTATGTGCCCGTTTTCAGTCTAATCCTAAGGAAACTCATCTTAAGGCTGTGAAACGGATACTAAGATATTTGAAACATACACCCAATTTAGCCTTATGGTATCCTAGAGGTTGCAATTTTGATCTTGTTGGATATGCTGATGCTGACTATGCTGGATTCCTAGTTGATAGAAAGAGTACCTCAGGTATGGCTCACTTTCTTGGACCTTGTTTGGTATCTTGGGCTACCAAGAAGCAACATTCTGTTGCCATGTCCACAGCAGAAGCTGAATATGTTGCAGCAGCTTCATGTTGTGCTCAACTGTTGTGGATAAGGCAACAGCTTAAGGACTTTTGTGTTGACACTGGATGCATTCCTATTTTTTGTGATAACACAAGTGCAATTAACATTGCCAAAAATCCATGTCAACATAAAAGAACAAAGCATATTGACATTCGACATCATTTCTTGAGAGATAATGTTGAAAAGGGTTTAATCTCTATGAATTTTTGCACAACGGAAAATCAAATTGCTGATATATTCACTAAGGCACTAGCTAGAGATCAATTTGAGAGAAATAGACTGGAACTAGGGTTGGTGAGAACACCCTGAGATACCTGTTTCCAGAACATGAACTGGGTTTGGTAAGATCAACCTTTACACCCTGTTCTCTCCCCCTGTTTGCAAATCTTATTAACAACGGATGTGATTGCATACACTCGAATTGCGTGCATTTTGTGTGCAGCATAAGGGGATGTACTGGAGCTGCCTTAATACCATTAAGTTCAATCAAGATCAGACGGCAAAGAACAGGCATAACGAAGAGAACAGGTACGCCCCTTGGTTGCTCGATGTGTTTTCTTTCCTTCCCAAGGCACAAGCTTTTAATGCTCACACCCGTTGCAAACCGAGAAATCTTCTAAAGATTTTGGGTGCTCTCTCTCTCTCTCTCTCTTTATATGCCCTGTTCTCAGTTCTGCCGTTCATCTCGCACACAAGCAAAACCTGAAAACCCTGCAAAAACCTTAAACCCTAATCTCTCTCTTCTAGCAACAATGGCTTCCAACAACTCCTCTCAATCAAAAGCCCTCGTTCTTGCGTCCTCAATCCCTGCTCCCCCTTGCCCAATCCTATACAAGCCTTTCAAATTCCTGAAAAGCTTGTCCCTACAATCAGTGGGAATGGGGATGGATGATATTCCCTTCGAGTGTGGAAGGGAATTGGTGTTCCTTGTAGGGACAATTGCTTGTCCCATTAAAGTCGAGTCAGAGGGTACACTATCGGGGTCTCAAGACCAACTCTTGGAAACCCCTGAAGGGTTTAATTTTGAGCCTTGTTCTTCTGGGTTGTTTCCTGACACAGCGACAGAAATAGGGGCTGCCTCTGTCGAAGGTATGTATGTGGAGGATCTGAATGTCGACTTCCAAGGGAAGTCGAATGAGACATCAGAGGAGAGTTTAGAGCAGGATTCTCTCCCTGAGGCTGAAACCCCCACTCCGGTCGCTCAAACTGGAGAGAAAAGGAAAAGGGTGAAAATAGTGGCCAGGCGTAGCAGAACGCCAAGAACAAGGCCACAACCAAGGTCTCAGCCCTCTCAAACTCCCTCTTCTCCACAATCCTCCAAGCTTTCTCGCAAATCTGCGAGAATAGCTTTTCAATCCTCTCACCGTATCTCCAAACCCTCTGCTCCTGTCATCGAGGAGATTTCCTTCTCTTCTACCGAAGGTTTCTCGAGTTCTGACTCTGAGAACACCACCTTCAAATAGGGGACACCGGTGTTCTCCGAGTCCTCTGAAGAACAAGCCCCTCCAAAATCAACCACTAAACCTGCTGTGAAGCCCTCTCCTGCAAAAACACCCCTCAAGCGAAAGCCCAGAACAGCCCCCCTACCAGAAGCTACCACCTCTGTTCTTGCCCCCAAACGCCCAAAGCAGTTCACTCCCTCTCCTATGTCTGACAAATATGTGCAGTTGCTTAAGCGCAATGTCGTCAAGGGGAAGGTAGTGAATGTAAGCTTTTTCGAGGAACAGGGTCTGGGGGTGTTCCTGACCAAGTTGCGCGCTCAAGGCTGGCTCGACTTGTTTGCAAACACCCAGCTGCGGTGTTCTGTGCCTGAGTTGGCTGAGTTTTACGCCAATTGCAGTGTCACCGAAGGGGTGGTGACTAGTTTTGTGAATGGGCAACGCATTAAGGTTGATGCGCCCACACTTGGAAAAATTTTGGGAGTACCCTCCCAAGACTTTGACGTGTATGTGAAGGAAGACAAAACAGCCTTAGAAACAGCCAGGCTCCTAGAGGTGTCCCAACGCCTCAGTCAAAAACAGGGCCTGAGAACACCCCTCTCTGTTAAGAAGGGTGAAATGACCTCCCTGCACCAACTATTGTTTATGTTCACTATCAAGAACATAATTCCGCGAGGTCAAGGGTGAAACTCAGCTGATGCCCTCGATCAATGCCTGGTGGACTTCCTGGATCGGGAGGAACCAATCAACCTCCCTGCAATCATGATTCGCCACATAGGGCGAATTGCGAACACCACCCGGGCCCATGATCTTGGATATGGGTTTCTGCTGACAAGAGTGTTTGAGCACCTTGGGATAGTGCTCACACGGCGAATGGAGGCCCAAGTCGTTGATGAGATTGGGATTGACACTCTGCTCGGGTGTGGCTATGAGGTTGGCGAAGGGTCAGTCTCCAAACAAGGTCGTCGACCACCTCGACCACCTGTTTCTGGGCAACCTTCCATCAAACTTGAGGCTGTTTTTGAGGACAATGCTCGCCTCAAGGATGAGCTCTCAGCTGTCAAGGCTGTTCTTGCTGAGGAGCAAGCCCTCTCCGCCAAACGCCATGAGGAATTGCTTGCCCTTCTCTCCACTCTTGCCCCCAGTATTCCTCCTCTGCAAACGAGACCACCCCCTGCAACCTGATTCTCTAGGCTGTTCTCTTGTCTCCTCCTCCCATCTTCGTTTTTGGCATTGTACTGTTTTTAATGCAATATCTCCTTAATGATGCTTCTTGCACCTTATGCTCTATATTTCTTTTCTTGCATTCATACTGTTGTTTATGCTTTTTAATGATGCCAAAAGGGGGAATAAGACCATATGAATAAAACCATATGACGTGCTCTATGACCTAGCACCTAGAGGATCCCTATCAGCATTAAACGTTGTTAAGCTTTTTAATTTAAGCTTTTTAATTTTGTTAATATGGTCACTTGGTTTGTCATCATCAAAAAGGGGGAATTTGTTGATTATATTTAGTTTTGATGATAACAAATCCAAGAGTAACATATTTGTCTAAGTAATATTGTTCCAAACAAGTTCTCCAAATAGGGCCTAATACACCGTTGTTCCTACACCGCTGTTTGTGATATTTTATTAACCTGGTGGCTAAATGTTGAGAACAAGTCTTAGGAATAGGTTCCGAGCTTCAGTGACACAAGATCAGCAAACAACACATGGTTTAAGTCTTGAGGAACATTCAGCTACACAAGATCACCCAAGGAATCAAGGTGACCAAGGTGTTTTGGAGCAGCATATTCACTCTTGACAAGACAACTAATTCTTACAAGGAGTCTTGGTTAATTTAGTTTGTATCTTTTAGACTCTTGTTAATATGCCAATCTTAAAAGTATCATTTTTAGCACTTCTTGAAAACGGTTTTCGAAAAGTTGCTTTGGGACACCATTTCCAAACAACCCTGCAAACAGGGTGCCTAGGGTGTTCTCAAAAACTACAGCAGCTACATCAGTCTTATCTGGAAATTTGCTTCGGTTGGCTGCCAGATCTAAAAAGATTTGTTTTGAATTTGGAAAAAAAATTGCAAAACCGTTTTTGCTAAAGATTTCTCTTGAAAGATTCTTATCCCTTATTTTTAGGTCTTGATTGAATTTGGGATAAATCAAGATTTTATCCTTTTCAAGCTAGATTACTCGGCCAAGATATTTTAAGAAAATCTTCTCTCTTCTCTTAGCCGTTGGAAATCTTTGGTGAATCTTCTAAGCGACTAAAAATAGAGGATTTTCCCTATCTTTTAAAAAGAATAGCCGTTGGGTTGTGCGTTTAAATATTGAAATTCTCTCTCCCATTTGACAATCCGGTTTTTACAAAGAAGTAAGAGATTCTTAGAGCTGAATTTCAAAGAGAAAAATCGTGAGAAGATTGTGCTTAACTGAGCTTTCAATTTCTTGGCATAATAGGACTTCATTGTACCTTACATCTGCTTAAGTCAGAAGCACCCCAGTAAGGTGTTTTGTACCCCTGTTCTCAGAACAGAAAGTGAGTGAGTGTGTCCTCAGTCGTGTGGACTTTGGACGTGTCCTATCTGGTGAGATTGGACGTGGTGTAACCTGTCTTAGGGAAGAAGGTTACGTGGGTTACAAGTTGTAACAAGGAGTGTTGCTTTTGTAACGTTTTCAGCCCGTTAGTGAAGTGGTTAAATCCTACACGAGGTAGGTCGTGGTTTTTCACACCTCAGTTGGGCTAGAGGTGTTTTCCACGTAAAAATTGTGTGTGCTTTATTTCCGCATTTATTACTTTGAATTTCGCTACTGAATCAATTGAGAACAACCGCTACAAACAAGGCGTAAGGTTGTTTGTGATTTATAAACAATCTCTGCAATCAAGTGCTACGGTTGTTTGTCAGTTATTAGGCGAAAATCGACCACCACAATTCACCCCCCTCTTCTGGTTGTGTACTCTTGGAATTCAACACTATTGACTCCAGTCGTAGTATCTCTGAACACCTTCGAACTATGAGTGCTATGGTTCGAGACCTTAAGGCTGCAGGGCAAGAGGTTTCTGAGCAGGAACAGGTCCTGAATGTGATTAGTGCTCTTCCTGATGATAATGAACATTGGAAGAGTTTTAAAGTGTTCATGGCACACAGTGAGCACATCAACACTTTCGAGGCAATCTCCAAACACCTCGAGATAGAGGAAGAGCGTTTAAAACTATATGCTCCTCCCAGTGTGGCATTTGTTGCCAAAAGATCAGGGCCCAAGGGCAGGAAATCTTACCGTGGTAAGAAACCTAAGAAAGGCCCCCGTCCTCCTCCGAACTCTCGCTCCAATGCTGGTACTGCCAAGAAGCATAAAGCTAAGGGCAACGGAGCTAAGGATATAGCACGTGTGAAGTGCTATAACTGTGGAAAGAAGGGCTATTTCGCTCGAGATTGTCCTGAGCCAACTAAGGTACCCACTTCCACTAAGACTCCTGAATTATATGTTTGTTCCCATGCGTTCGTTGCTAACTCTCTTCCTCAATGGATTGTAGACACAGGGCCAACCAAGCACATAGTTCAGGATAGAGCTGGATTTGTGGAGTTCCATCGTTACCCGGTAGGTTCACGAACTATCGTACTAGGAAACGGCAGCGAAGAAGATGTCCTTGGAGTAGGAACATACCAGTTCAGACTCCGTGGAGGAAACAAGCTGCTCCTTCATGACGCCCTCTATGCACCTGGGGTGCGATGTTCCTTAGTTTCTTATGTTTCCTTAATAAGATTAGGTTTTACTTTTGGTTTTCGTCCAGACGGTTTAGATTTGTTCTACAATGGCAATTTGTTTGGCCAAGCAACTTTGAAAGGAGATTTCATTGTTTTAGATTTGGATGATAACTATAATAAGATATCCTCTGCTTATGTTTCTTATTTTGACTCTAATTCTGAATCTGTTAAGTGGCATGCTAGACTTGGCCACGTGGGCCAAGATAGGATAAATAGGCTAGCTAAAGAAGGTCTTCTAGACCGACTCACTAGGGTTAAGTTACTTAGGTATGAGTCATGTTTAACTAGAAAGGCAACAATGAAGCCCTTCGGTAAGGCCACGAGAGCATCTAGTCCCTTAGAGTTAATCCACTCAGACATATGCGGACCTATGAACGTCAAAGCACGACATGGGGCTATCTATTTCATTACTCTCATAGACGATTATTCATGATATGGGTATGTGTACCTATTATCTCATCGCTACGAGGCACTTGATGTATTCAAACGCTTCGTAGCGGAAGTAGAAACTCAATTGGAACGTAGGGTTAAGATCCTTTAAACTGATCGAGGTCGTGAATACCTCTCTGATTTGTTCAAGGAGTTCTGTGAGGAAAAAGGTATACAAAGACAGCTAACGATTCCACGCACCCCACAACAGAACGGTGTTGCGGAGCGCAGGAATCATACATTGCTTGACATGGTCAGGTCAATGGTGGCACATGCTAGCCTCCCAATCAGCTTTTGGGGGGATGCGCTGCTTACGGCATCCTACATACTCAATCGTGTGCCAAGCAAGAGTGTACCTGCCACATCATATGAGTTATGGTTTGGTAAAAAGCCATCCTTGGATCATTTGCGCCCATGGGGTTCGGCCGACTATGTGCATAACCCAACCCATAAACATGGAAAACTTGGTCCAAGAGCCACCAAAATGGTGTTCATTAGGTACCCTGCACAATCAAAAGGATATGTGATGTGCGGGGAGCATCCAAATGGTGACATGATAGAAATAGACTCCGACAATGTCGATTTTCTTGAGGATGAGTTCCCGACCACTGGTGAAGTCAAGAAGGATGTCGAACTGTTTGAGTTACAGCAAAACATCCCACCATCATTCAGTGAGGGGGAGGATTTGGATTCTAACCAAATCACCGAAGATGGTATGCCTCCCCTATCCAAAGGAAATGGGAGAGACTTGCCTGCCCAGGAAAATGAGGAAAGTGAGCCTGCGAGTGAGGTCCGTCCTCAATCTCCAGTTTTCGAACATGCACTTAGCCCACATGTTCGGGATCCCATGCCCCAGAGGGACAGTGGGAGCAACTCTCCACATGTTCAAGGTCCCACACCCCTTATAGAAAGGGGGAGTGATACCTTGCCCAGGCAGGCGAACAATGAAGGCCCCAGGCCCCGAAGGAGTGAGCGTGGAAGAATTCCTCGACGATATTTCCAAATCAAAGAGGAAATATTCCTATGCACTCCCTTGGAAGTCAAGGAGCCTACCTCTTACCAAGAAGTACTTGACTCACCAAGCCACAGAGAGTGGATGAACGCCATGAGGGATGAAATGGACTCGATGGCAAGAAACAAGGTTTGGAAACTTGTTGATCTTTCAACCCAGCGTAAGTCTATTGGAAACAAGTGGGTTTTCAAGATAAAACGTCGGGCAGATGGATCGATCGACAAGTTCAAAGCCCGTTTAGTGGCGAAAGGGTTTACACAAATTGAGGATGTAGACTATGAAGAGACATTTTCTCCTGTGGTGAGATTTGCCTCTATTCGCCTACTCCTGGCCATGGTTGCCCATTTGGACTTAGAATTATTTCAAATGGACGTAAAGACTGCTTTCCTCAATGGCAACCTTGAGGAAGAAATCTATATGGATCAACCCATTGGTTTTGTATCAAAGGGACAAGAGGACAAAGTATGTCGTCTTAAAAGGTCCATATATGGTCTTAAGCAGTCTTTCAGGTCTTGGTACTTAAGATTTCATAAAGCTATAATTTCGTTTGGCTTATTCATGGTTTTGAAGGACCACTGTGTGTATGTCAAAAGATCAACAGGAGGGATTATGTTCCTTACCCTATACATTGACGACATACTACTGGTTGGGAACAATTTGGAGATGATCGAAGCCACTAAAAGGTGGCTATCCTCTGTCTTTGAGATGAAGGATATGGGTGAAGTCAGGTATGTCCTAGGCGTGGAAATAATAAGGAATTGCCCTAAGAAACTTTTAGGTATGAGCCAAGAGGCATATATCAAGAAAGTCTTAGAACGGTTCCGTATGCATTATTCCAAACCCGTAGACACTCCAGTTGAGAAGGGTTTAACCTTGAGCCTCGATCAATGCCCGAAAACAGACAAAGAAAAGGAAGCCATGAGCAATGTCCCTTACGTTAGTGCTGTAGGAAGTTTAATGTGCGCCATGTTATGTACACGATCGGATATTTACTTTGCGGTTGGTCTAGTAAGTCGTTACCAAAGCAACCCAGGACAGGCTCATTGGCAAGCAGTTAAGAGAGTCATGCGTTACCTTCATGGTACAACCGACTTGGTCCTATGCTATCAGGGCGGGGACCTTAAGTTGAGAGGATACTCAGATGCCGATTGGGGTGGTGACCCGGATGAGTCCAGGTCAACCTCAGGATATGTATTCACCCTGAGTGGGGGAGCCATATCATGGTGCAGTAAGAAGCAAGACTGCATAGCACTGTCGACCATGGAGGCAGAACATGTCGCATGCAGCCTAGCCACGCAGGAGGCAATATGGCTTAGGAGCTTCCTCCAGGACCTCAACCTCACTCCGAGAGCTGATGATCCTGTAGAGATGTTATGTGACAATACAGCTGCCATCCAGTTAGCCAAAGATCCGAAATTCCATCGGAAGACCAAACACATCAAGAGGTGTTATCACTTCGTGCGAGACGCCATAAAGACAAAGGAGGTTGCCATCAAGTATATACCCACCAACAAGATGATCGCTGATCCATTAACTAAGTCGATTCCTAGAGATGCTTTCAAAGCACATTCATTGAGTCTAGGACTTCGCAGAGTTTAGTTTTTGGATAAAATTTTGTTATATATGACAGATACGTTCTTCATGTGAAAGGCATTTATGAAATAAAGGATAAGTGTTCTTTTTCTAAATGTTTTGTGATTTATCTGTTAGACATGTTGAAAAAGTCACAGGCTTCTGATTGGCCTAGTCACACAGGCAATCGCCCTGACGCTTGAGTAGCGGGCGGGATGAGACGTAATCATATTGGCACTAGGTGTGCAATATTGATAACTCATAACGTCTGATTGAGAAATAGTCGCCTTAGTAAGTCTAAGATGAGACTCGAGGAAGTCGAATATGAGACATGATTTCATATTGAAGCCTTAAAAGCCGAATCTTGAGTGTCAAAATTAGCATTCAGTATGTTAATTTAGTGGCTCACGTTAGATTTTTGGGTGAAAATCTAGACTGATGATTCGCATGGCATATAAGGTGATGATCCCAAGTAAGTGGGAGCTATGTCATAACACGCATTTCATATTGTGTGTGTTTAAAAAGACGACCATATACGGAGTGACAACTGAACTCCCTATCTCTTGTCACTGTGTGACCCTATAGGCGAGAACCCTTTTGACTTAAAGCTATGATACGAAATCAAAACTTGATGTAGCTACTTTAATGTATTTTTCAAGAACCACGATGTATACGGTTCAGCGAGGACACATTAGGAAAGTTGTTAAGTTAAGATGTAGTATCATGAGTGTTTAAGGAAAAGTCTATCTGTCATCACCAATATCAGCCCGGGCGATTATATTGAGTGTATAATCAAATGATATATCATGGCATACAGGGATTAGTAATGCCACTGGTGATGTTTAGGATGACTTGAGGTATCGCATTTCGTGAAAGCGCTATATTAGTTAGATGGTAATTTAATATAACACTATTTGTTATTTTCGGTCGCACGTCCTATTCCCAGTATGAAGTGTGAGGAGGCATGGTTCATGGAAAGCATGTGTGTTTGCGGCCTTTGTGGCCGAGTGGGAGCTGTTGGACGGGCGTATTAGTTGAGGTCCGACGGCCACAAAACGGCTGCCTAGACCCTAGTTGTTCCCTCCCATTACCTATAAAAGGAGGCTTGGGAGGGTCAGCCAAAACACATAGAAATAACGATTATACTCTCCTCCCCTCCTCCCCACGGTTACCCTACCATCACTGCCGGGTATTCGAGTTTTGGACGTGGACATCCCTTAAGCGACTCTAGTAGCCGCTCGATATTATTGGCGTAACTGGTTTTTCTTTATTGTCGTGGATTATTACCAACAGTACGCTTCCCACATTCACATTAGTCCTAATTCTTCCTACAATTTTCAATCCCATGTTAATGACTGTAGTAAACCAAAATGTTTAGGCTTTCTTTCCCAATAACTGTGAAAGACAAAAGAGAGTTATTTTTCATCCAAGCAAATTAAAATAAAGAGAGTTATTTACATTAAAAGAGTTGTACGTAGGCTAGTTACTGACACATTAAATCCTAATAATTAATTTTGGATAATTAAATTAGCAAAAACATTTTAACATATGAAGCTTGCAATTTTAATCAATCTAGTGTCAGCTAATAATTGTGAAGTGTGAACCCTATAACGACTTACCATACCTAAATGTAATGGTTAACGATTACAAACTACTAAATTACGTAGATATAATTCATAATCTCTTACTAATTAATTGCAACCCATCCATACAATAATTATCCTACTTGAATTTTACCTCAAGATAAATAAGAAAAAGGGGAAATATATGTGTGTATATACACGCACACGTATACATATATACATACATAGATATGCTTGCTCCTTGATTGACCCGATGATCAGCCCATTTCCCTCACTGATCCTCCTGCTCGGCTGAAGTCCGCCCCACCATTTTCCCAGCAACTTTCCTCATTGTTTGGTGGGCCAGAACTCAGCCCATGACAGCTTGTGGGCTTATCGGCTGCTTGATTATTCTAGAGTTTTCATATTTATTTTGGGCACTTGTGTGATGATTTATTATGCGACCGATTTGTGGTTCAGTGACCTTCATCCGATTCAGAGAGTCTGTTTGGTCGTCTCGCCTATATTGAATTGATTTCTGTGCTGCGTCTAGTAAGTGTTAGGAATAATATTAGAGCAACAATAATAGCGGAAGCAATAGGATGAATTAGAAATTCAGAAATCAAGTGAATAACAGAAAACAGAAATAAGAAGACAAGAGATTTAACGTGGAAAACCCAAATCGGGAAAAACCACGGACGGCGACAGCACCAGAACAATTCACTATGAGCAGGAAGAATACAACACGATCACAATCACCACAGTGATTTGATCTAAGAGCAGAATTACAACCTCTCTATTGTAATCTCTCACAAAGTACTTCTACCTCTCAATGTATGTATGAGTACTGGAGATATTGAGTTAATTAGATCCTAGGCTTGACCCCCTTTATATATGGTCTAAACAATAGGGTTTTTCCCTTTAAAGTAGAACCCTAGCCGTCAGGAGAATCCCCCTCGGAGACAGAAACCCTAGCCGCCATCCGAAAGAGGGGGCGAAAAGACACGTGGCACGACCGTGCCACGTGGCACGGCACCCCCGTGCCAATTTTCTGCCCCTCTCGGCTTGGTGCTCCTTCGTCGTGGCACGCCCGTGTTCGCGCAGCGTCGTCCCACCGTACCGGGACTCGAATTTTGGGCCATAAAACCCAACAATCTCCACTTTGGACCAAAATCTCCAATCTTCAACTTTCCGTCGCCGTCGTCTCACCCCTAAGGGTGATGCCCCCTATGGGGCTATGCCCCGCAGGGCCCTCAAATACTGCGAATGCCAACTAAGTCCAAACAATGCTTGAACTTAGCTCTGGGAGATGACTTATATGAACTTTCCTTCATATAACCCGTCACAGTAGATGCCTGCAAGACATAGAGGCCTCCTTGCCTCAAACCCTTCAGCAGAATCCTACTGCCCTTTGAGACCTTCAGAACTCCACCTTCAGCTGAATATTTGCACCCTTTGGATTCAAGGGTGCCCAACGAGATGAGGTTACGCTTCAAGTCAGGAACGTGACGAACATTCGATAAAGTCTTGACAACACCATCATGGATCTTGATTTTAACAGTACCGATTCCAGTTACATTACATTGGGCATTATTGCCCATGTGAACAACAGTTGAGTCAACTGGATCATATGTTGAAAACCAATCCTTGTGAGGACACATATGATAGGTACACCCATAATCAAGAATCCAATCAGAATCGCTCCCCCCTTCAGTTGAGGTAGCAAACAGAACGTCACCATCAGAATCAGATTCAACAAATGAAGTTTCACCAGGCTTCTGAGAATTATCTTCTTCTTTCTCCTTCTTCTTTTGCAGTTTCCAGCAGTTAGCAATAATATGACTCAATTTACCACAGTAATTACAGGCCTTACCAACATGAGGATTTTTAGACTTAGAACGGTTCTTACTCCTATTACCGTTCCCCTTTTCAGTTGTTGTACCCGTTACTGCTAATCCCTCAGCAGAATTAGCATGAATGTCAAGATCAAACTTCTCCTTAGACAATAGGTTTGACTTAACATCTTCAAACGATATAGTATTAGAATTACAATATAGCATAATCTCCTTAAAGTGTTTATAAGAAGGGGGTAACGATACAACAAGCAAAATAGCCTTATCTTCATCCTCAATTTTCATATCTAGACTCTCCAAGTCAACAAGAATAGAGTTAAACTCATTCAGATGCTTTTGGACAGGGGTACCTTCAGCCATACGAAAGGTATACAACCTTTCCTTCAAACGGATCTTGTTGGCGAGACTCTTCGTCATGTAGAGTTCCTCCAGCCGAGCCCAAAGATCCACCGCAGTTGTCTTATCAAGCACCCCTCGCAGGACATGTGGTGCCAAGCACAACTGTATGGCTGAAACCGCTTTCAGCTCCAGTTCCTCCCATTCGTCCTCCGTCAACGACCCATGTCTCTTCTTTACATCTTCAGCCCACTGTTCTTCTGTCATCTTCTCAGGTTTTACGTGAGGTCCCTTCAGAACCTTCCACAACCCGTGCTGAATGAGAACTGCTCTCATCTGCACCTTCCAGAGATTAAAACTAATCTCCCCGTCGAATTTCTGAATATCTACCTTCATGATAGAAGACATCCTATAACCAGGCTCTGATACCACTTGTTAGGAATAATATTAGAGCAACAATAATAGCGGAAGCAATAGGATGAATTAGAAATTCAGAAATCAAGTGAATAACAGAAAACAGAAATAAGAAGACAAGAGATTTAACGTGGAAAACCCAAATCGGGAAAAAACCACGGACGGCAACAGCACCAGAACAATTTACTATGAGCAGGAAGAATACAACACGATCACAATCATCACAGTGATTTGATCTAAGAGTAGAATTACAACCTCTCTATTGTAATCTCTCACAAAGTACTTCTACCTCTCAATATATGTATGAGTACTGGAGATATTGAGTTAATTAGATCCTAGGCTTGACCCCCTTTATATAGGGTCTAAACAGTAGGGGTTTTCCCTTTAAAGTAGAACCCTAGCCGCCAGGAGGAATCCCCCTCGGAGACAGAAACCCTAGCCGCCATCCGAAAGAGGCGGCGAAAAGACACGTGGCACGACCGTGCCACGTGGCACGGTCACCCAGTGCTATATGGCACGGCACCCCCGTGCCAATTTTCTGCCCCTCTCGGCTTGGTGCTCCTTCGTCGTGGCACGCCCGTGTTCGCGCAGCGTCGTCCCACCGTGCCGGGACTCGAATTTTGGGCCATAAAACCCAACAGTAAGCATTCGCTAGCATGTGTGTGGCATTTTGGAGCGTCTTTTGACAGTCTTTTGTGGGTTAATTCTATCCGCTATTTTATTTTTTCAGTTGAGTGAGAGTTACAAGAGTTTCTTCTGTATTTGATCTTATTGAGTTTGTATACCGTTTGAGATCTTGTATCTATCTTTTTGATCTTGTTATTGCATGTATGCGCATTGAGATCATTTTGTAATCTCATTGGAGGCGCTTGGAGAAGAAAGACATGTGAACTAAGTATACTCAAGTTATTAAAGATATGTATAATGGGGTGAGGACAAGAGTTAGGACCTTGGGGGGATACAAATGACTTAGCTATAGGCATTAGACTTCATCAAGGGTTAGCATTGAACCCTTTTCTTTCATCAAGGGTTAGCATTGAACCCTTTTCTTTTTACTACGGTTATGGATGAGCTCACCGAAGGAATTTAAGAAGAGGTACCATGATGTATGCTATTTACGGAGAACACAGTTCTTATCGATGAGTTTATGGAGGGGTTAGAAACAAGTTGGATTAGTGGAGAGTTACACTAGAGGCAAAAGGTTTTAGGTTGAGTAGGTCAAAGACATAATACTTACAATGTTGACTCAGTGAGGGGGAAGGTGGTGTGGAGGATGAGGTGACCAATGAGGGTGTGGCTTTACTGAGGGCTGTGAATTGTATATGTCTGGGCTTGATTATTCACGAAAACGGGGATATTGATGAGGACATTAACCAATGAATAAAGGCAGGTTGGTAGAAATGAAAGAATGCATCAGGGGTGTTGTACAACAAGAGGATCCCGCTAAGATTGAAAGGGAGAATTTATCATATGGTTGTTAGACTAGCATTATTCTATGAAGCGGAGTGTTAGCTATTAAGAATTATCTAGTCTAGAGGATGAAGGTTGTAGAGATGAGGATGCTTTGTTGGATGTGTGGCCGCATGAGATTAGGTAGGATCAAAAATTAAGGACAAAATAGGAGTGACAGCCATAGAGGAGAACATGAGAGAGGTTGGGCTTAGATTGTTTGGTTATATCAGAAGGAGAATGTATGCATGAGTGAGAAAATGTGAGAGGATTGTTCTTTCGAAATATAGAAAGGGTCAAGGTAGACTTAAGAAGAGTGGAACGAAGTGATTAGACATGATTTGAGGACTTTAGGATTAATTGAGGATATAGCTCAAGATCGGAGGTTGTGGAGGTCTAGGATTAAGATCACATACTTTTGGTAGCAGGTTGCTTGCCATTCCCAGGATCCTAAGAGAACATGAGCAACTAGTGAGCAATTCTGGTTGTTACTTTTCATACGTAATGGTAATACTTACATGAGTTTCTAGCACTTGGTCGTAATGGTCACTTTATAAAGTAATGTTATTTATTATGTGCGTAACTCTTTATATATTTACTATTATATCTTGTAAGTTTTCTCTTCGTTTAGTTTTCCTTTTGCATCAAAAGGTTTTTTAACTCCGAATGTTTTCTTAAATCTTTTGTGGGTTTATTGGAGTCGAGCTCTTTGTGAGTAGCGATACTTGCAACGGTAAGGCTGCTTACATCAAATTCATGTATGTACATATTCGACTAAGTTAATCATAATTTATTTTAATATATAATAATCTCAATTTAGTGATTTCTTATAATTTGTAACACCTAATAACTATACTTTGAGTATGAAAATTATTAATTTTTAAAAAAAATTAAACTATTCCGTAGATCACATAAATATTAAATGATTTATTATTTTTGTTTATTAATTACAGAAAAAAAACTCAGAAATTCCCATATAGATCGCACAGGAAAAAACGTACCAATTATATTATAGAATCTATAAATCTAAAACTATTATATAATTGTATCCCTCATGTTTGCCAGACGAAGTTTCCAACTCAGCTAGGAGTTGGATACAACCTTATTAAGCCTAGCAAGCAGCCTTTCTTTTGTGTGTATCTACGAGTCTTTCCAATTCTTTGAGATCAGTGGGGTTATGTTCGCTTTCGAAGTGGCATCCTTAGCACGTTCACCTTTTGAAGCCAGAGAAAAGTTATGCCACATCCCCATCTTTATCTCAACCTTTTTTTTTTTTCAATTTACTTCTATTATTTTGGAGAAAAATGGATGCTATTAATTTCAATGTTAAGGAGTTTGAACAATGTCAATAAATTTTAAATTAACATGTAATTTTAAAATTTTAATGTATAATGATTAACATGAACTGCGCTATTTAGTTCAGACAGCTGTGTAAGTTTACTATTAAAACTAGTTAGATACATCACCTTCAGATAAAGAAAAAAGTATTTTTTGACATTAAATTAGGCAATTGAACTCATAGACACCAATTTTTAAAGTTTAAATTTGATACGAACATTTCAATATTAAAATTCATAGTGTCACAAACAAAAATAATAAATTAAGCTTGTCTACGTGCTTTGTAATTTCTCTTAAAGAGAAAGAAAAAGAGAAAGAGAAGAAAATGTCTATGTGCTTTGACCCACATAGTTAGGTGCGCACTATATAAGTAGTTGAAGAGAGTTGGGGTGAGAAATAAGAACATGAATGCATTTTTTCTTAGCGATTGTATAACTCGTTGAAATAGGAATTCCTCCCATCATTTCTCCAATTTCATTCCTTGCAAGGGGAGAGAAAATCGAGAAGCTCGTACCTGGGATATAGGTATGTCTACAACTCAAAGCCTATATCATCTGATTGACTAAGACTTGTATAGTAAAGATTAAGATTATCATGTTTTTACTTCTTTTTTAATTCATCTACAAAATTTATAAAATGGCTAAGATATCATCTAATTAACTAAGACTCGTATAATTATATCTGAGCAAATTAGTTTGCATTTTTGGGGTTTATATAAGAAGTAATTACTAATACAACATTATAGGAGGTCGATCTGTAAATCAAATTTGAGATTTAACATACGTAAGTTTTAGGTGTACAATAAACTTTTCTAATTTTTTGATACTTGAATAATAAAAAAATTAAAAAAAACAACCCAGTGGATTCCAATGATATTTATGTAGTTTTACATTCAGTTCAGCAAGAATATATAGTATACTCATTTTCCATTGACGTAAATTCAGATGTTGAAATGAATGTGTTTGTTAAATTCAGATGAATGTAAATTGACGTAAAAGGATATAGATAACTTATCAATATAAAATTTTCAGAGGATATTTTTTGGCAAAAAAATGGAACGCTACTTCTAAATGCAAAAGCTAATACTGTTAGCTTTCAAAAATACTGCATAAAACGTTAAATATTATTTCAAATGCTAATTAAAATATTAAATTACTAAATATTAAAATTAACTAATTAATTTATTGATTTAATCAAAGCACTCAACGCTGTAATACTACTACCGAATACGGCCTAAATAACTCATATGATACTTATATAGTCTCAATCATGTCAATGAACTTGTTCTGTACAATCTCCTTTATGGTGGGTTAATTATCAAAACACGTCATCAACGTAAGGTCAATCGATGGTCCCCACCATATGAGAAGATAAAAAAGCTCGAATCTTGACCGCACTTGTACCCAAACCATTAATTAGATTTTGGTATGGATTCATTTAATTAATGTTGAATACGGTTTGATTGCACAACTTGAAGCATGCTTAAAGTCTGAAATTCAGACTAACCCGTTTCAGTTCAAGATGTGCTGAAATTTAATATTGGCTTTCCAATAAAATGTCTCATTAATGTGGTTAACATTTTAAATATACGTGTCTCAATCGATGTTTCAGTTTCCTCATGTTGTTTTAATGAAATTTGGGGTTTAATTTGATTAACTTAGATTTGAGCAAAATAGTATCGCCTTATTTCGAGGAAAATTCTTAGATATACATATATATATTTTGGTACACATTCTGAAATCGTGTAGTAAATGCACTCTTAATATGTTGCAGTATATCTTTTTTCCTACAGCAGTGTATCTTTTATGTTCTATAGTGTACCTTTTTCTTCATGCAGTGTATCCTTTGTTTTTTGCAATGTATATTTTCTTATCTGTAGTGTATCTTTTCTTTTCTACAATGTACTTTTTGTCCCCTACAATGTATCTTTTTCTAGTCGGTTGGGTTGGAAGAGTTACGAAAATGCTTGTTGGGTTGGGGGAAAAGAAATAGGGGCTTAACCCAATTGTATGATACCTCTTATATAGATATGTACCTGAGCATGGTATATAGGTATACACCTTAGACTTGTTGTCATGTGGAGTGTCTAGGTAGGTGTAACTCCGTATGTTTCAAATGAAGTAATTACATGCATGAATGTCATTTTGGGGGGGTGTTGGAGATTTTAGGCCAGTGTTATAAATATCGTACCATATCGTCCGACATCGGCCGAAACCTACCGTACTGGTCAAGAAACAGTACAAGCTATTATCCGCTATTATACCGGTCAAATACTGGCTAATACTGCTCTGTACCGTTAAATACTGAGTGATATTGATATTTTCGATCAAATACCACCCGATACACTAAAATTTCAAATTTTTTGTACTTTAATTTTTAAAATTTTTTGAATCAAAACGGTACGAGCCCATTACAATGGTACATAAATCCGATATGTCTCGTTCCAGTGAAAAAATAGTACGATAACGATATGATATTTATAACTTTGTTTTCTTTTTTAAAAAGTTAATTTTATAAATAAATTTAAAGCTGACGGTTTTGATATGTGTGGATGCTAGCTGAGGTAACTAGTTAAATCAATCGAATTGTTATTAAACATTTGGATTCCCAGCTTACCTATGTTTATCTTTCTACATCTCTTCACATTGGGATTATCTTTGTCTGAGTCATTGGAGCCTCCTAGAACTTCATTAAACGAATTGAATTTGGCTTCCAGTCTTATGAGTCATGCCTAATTCATGCTTGTTCAGTGTACCAGAAAGGAAGCTGCATGGTCATAACACAATCTGCATTTGTAGTTGTGTTTTGCTTCCTGCATAGCTTGAATGATGATGGCTTGGGGGTTAGAATTTAGAAAAGTCTATATATGTCATTATCCCTCTGTTTTATGAATGTATCCTTTTTTTTTTCCCCCCGATTGATAGCGTCAAAAGAGGACTATAACATAGATGGAGCAAAATTAACAAAACCAACACAAAACTTTACAATCATAACCCTACAAAGTCAAACAACCAGGGTATTACTTAGCGGAAAAAAAAGGTAGCATCCTTTCAAAATTAAATAATACTTCATTAGAATTTCTATAATTTAGACAGAACAACTTTATCATAGAATTAAGAAGAATTATATCATGATCCTTAAATCATTTTAGAACTTATTTATTTTAAAATTTGGAGTTGCTGACCAATTACAATTAAATCTTCTAACTTCCAATTGCCACTTCTCATAACTCCTTACCACCACGTTTTTATAACTCCTTACCACCCTAGCTGTACTTTGCCATTTCCTATCATGCCCAAAAAAGTGAGGTTGTTCACTTGTAACATTGATGGGACATTTTAACAGCCACGTTGATTATGATGTTTTCTTACACTTATGTAGCGCTCATGGACCATGGTGTTATGATCAGGAACCCCACGTCATCTTCCCATTTGCATGTACTTGAGAATGAGTACATGAAATACTTCACTGCTCAACTTTTTGTCAAAGGTGAAAAGTATCTCTAAACTCTAACGTTAAAGTAAATATTCTCTGAATAAAAAAATATTTTATTTCTTAATAGCTATTAATGATGTGGCATCTAAAAGAGTGTTGTGACTTGATTAAATAGTATGTACCATGTTGACGTGCGAAAAAAAAGTAAATTAATTGAAAATCTTATGATAACCTAAGATTAATATAACTAAAATTTACTTGATTGAATCTAATTTATTGAAATAACATAAACTACCTTTGATATGATTGGAAGATGTGCATCGAGTCTAGCCAAGTGTTGTGTCAGCAAGGCCGAAAATGCAATACTGAGGTTGTTATATTTGTTTTGAAAAATTAAGAAAATTTGTTAATTTGCTTGCATATAGGGAAAAATGATTCTGATAATTTTCGATTGATAAATATTTTAGCATAGGTTAGGTTGACAGAAAATTAATTTATGTTCAAATCATATTCAAATATGCGATCGTTTTTTTACTTAAACGTGTCAAAGTGAAAAAAAAAGTATAGTCCATGCTTCAAAGTCTTTTGAATTCAGTCGGTTTCATTGGAATGTGGTTGACAAGGATTTTATTCGATATAAGTTTCAAGATTTAGTTAAGACTATCTTATATTATATTTTGAGTTTGAGTTTAATAATTAAGAGCAAATTAATTTTAATTTATTTTTTAGAATTTTTGCTTTTATGGATAAATCAGCCAATGAGCAATTACTGCATGTTAAAGCACTTTCTCTTTTTTTATGTCTATATTTTTTTATTATTAAAAAGTAATGTCATTCTTATTACATGGCATATTATAAATAAGGTGATAAAAAAATTAAATAACTTAATTGAGTCAACGTGTATCCTTTTCAATTTTTAAGTTCAGCAGTTCAGGGATACTTTCCTGCATTCACAAAAAGCTTACTGTGCTCCCAAATTTAAGATGCAATTAATGTGTATTTATTCTGTAGAAAACCAACCCAAAAAAAAAAAAAAGCTTACTTGTGCGCTTAATGCTTCCAGAATTATTATTCCAAATTTCCAATATGAATGTATGCAATGTGCCGTGAATTTAATTAGGAATCAATTTACTGAAAAGAAAAAGGAATCAATTGAAATTTACTAAGAATAACCGGCATAAGACGCAATTGAATTTCGAGTATATATTCGTGATTAAACATATCGAATGGAATAAAAAAGTCTACGGTTTAGATCTAAAAATACGGAACCCATAGTATTGGATCTGGTTCTGGATAAGCAATGTCCTTTTCCTCTTTTTTTTTTTTTTTTTTTGGGGGGTTTGCCCGGGGGGGGGGGGGGTTATCATGCCCCGGGTCCCTGTAGTAATACGAATTGTGCATCAATCAGTATCGCAAATGAGCATTTGTACAATGCATAAATGAGCCTCTTTATTGATGAGTATTTATACAGTTTACAAATGAGCATTTATATAAAGTATAATTAATATCTCTACATATCTTGTTATATTTTATCTAAGGATATTGCTAGAAGACAATCATTGATAAGGATTTGAGCATGCCTATTAGCCAGCTCAATAATGAGCATTAATGTGGTCCATAAATGAGAATTTTGGTATGCTTACGTATCTTATCTGATATTTTGTTTGCACCTTTAGTATTCATAATTATGATTCATAAAGTGTAGTATTTGTTATTTCTATATTTTACAATCAATGAGCATTTAGTTGATTTATCGATGAGCATTTATAAGAGATATAAATCAGCATTTCATGTATTTTATAAGGAAGTTTAGTGGATTGATTAAATGTTAACTTAAATTTGATCAAAAACATAATTGGATTCAAATAATGTTTGACCTAAAATTTTATTGATTTGAACAAGACTGTCAAAATAAAGGAAGGCCAAATTATTTTTTGCCTAAAGCAAAGTGATCATGTTAAAAATGTAAATAAAAAATTTAAAAATCAAATAAAATCTACTAACAAAAATAAATAAGCATTAAAAAAAGCAAAAGACAAAAAAGTGAAAAAAACAAAAAACTGCATCTGTGGGGTTCAGAACCATTTCGCGACGCTCGGACCAAAATCATGGGCTCTTGGACCGTAATATGCCCACCTTTATTGTTGTCTTTTTTTTGTTTTTTTGGTTTTTGTTTTTTTTTGGGGGGGGGGGGGGGGGTGGTACGGAATGCAATGCTCTGGAAATGCATTTCCAACATTATTCATGTGAAAATAACTTTAATTTTCTGTAAGATAAAAGAGAACCATTGATAATTAAGACCCACAATAAGCAATTATTTAATAATTTTGAGAAAATACTAGTCTTCTATTCGCAATTTCAATATTTAAATTATTCTCATTTCTATATACAAAATGTACGATTTTAAATTTCAGCTTGTATTCGACAACAGTATTTTGAGTAGCGTTTAGTGTTTTGATCAAGTCAACACACTAATTCTACAATTTTTAGTGTTCGGTAACCTAGTGTTTTGACTAGCATCTCAAGTAATATTTAACGTTTTTAAGCAACGTTTCTAAAAAGCTAACAGTATTAGCTTTCCATATTCAAAAGTAGCGTTTCACATGTTTTGACCAAAAAATATTATTTGAAAACTTTACACTTGGAAATTATCTATACCATTTTATGTCAATTTACATTAATCAGCTAACCCAACAACTAAATTTACTAAACATATTTATTTCAATCGCTCATCTAAACAGGTATCTGCTAATAGCTAAATTAAAAATATTACCAGTTACCTAGACAATTATCCACTACCTGAACTACTATCTATTACCTAAATAATTAATTTTGACGAACATAGTCTCAATTAGAAAATGTTTGTATTCATACATATCAAACGTCCCCCCCCCCCCTTTTTTTTTAAAAGGTTCTACATGCCAAAATTCCTTGGGTAAACAAGGAACACTAGTCTAAAGTTATTCTTTCACAACAGACTTTAGAAGGCGGAGCTTGAGCGAGATGTAACATCGTCAAAGTGGGCGGCTTTCATGCACAATCCATTGTTCTGATTGCTGTACGTGGACCCCCGATAATCTCTTGTTCGTTGATTTCCTTCCAAATAAATTTGGACGTGGGGAATTTGAATTTGCATTGTTTGTTTGTTAGTTCGTTTTCGGACATTACAATCGAATAAATTCTGGTGTGGTGGGTGGTATAGAATTTGTCTGATTTCATTTTCATACGATTTATGTGTCCTTCCCCTTCGTAGAACCCCTTTTCTCTGCTCCCCACCTGGTTCGCGTGCTTTTCACCTAATAAGAAGGAGGGAGAGAGAGAGAGAGAGAGATTTCTGGGCACAATTTCCATTTGTTGGGAAGTATTCAATTGTGGGTTTTTTGTTGGGTTTCAGGGTTTGATCGTGTTTTCATTCAATTCTGATTCGAGGGTTTTGCGAGCGAGGTCTTGGTGAAGTAAGTATATCCATAATTTGATCACTCTTCAGTCCTTCAAATTAACTCCAAATCAAATGGGGGAAGTTGCTGCTCGTGACGGTAACTGTGTTTGTCCACACTTTGGCTTTTCTCCATTATCTTGAATTTTAGTTTACTTAACTATTTGAGATGCAGGAGAATGATGTTGTTTAGAACACTGTGTTATTTAGACTCTGTTACGAGTGCCAGGATCATTTTTCTTTTTCCTGAAATTTTGCATTTTTTGGCTGGAATTCCCGGTGTGAACATTGCATGTTTCGCTGGTATTCCCGGTGGGCATGCCCACTTAGGAGAGTGAATCGTTGAAGATCTAACATGGGTATTTTTGGTAAAATGAAAATTGATATCCTTATCTACATAGGAGCATCAATTGTTGAGAATCTAACCTGGGTATTTGAGGTAAAATGGGAAGACCGAATAACATATATATGTCTATACCCACATAGTACCGTCAACTGTTAAGGGTTTAGCATGGGTACTTGAGCTAAGTTAAAAATCTGAGTAACATGGATAGCAGGATATCACAATCTAGTACTCTGTAATTCTTGCTTTCTTTCAAGAATTACACCTTGCATGCCTGAATTTAACGTCAAAAGATGAATTTTTGCTGTCAAAAATAATCTATTTGACTTGTTGGGGATAAGGTTGCATACATTTTGACCTCTGGAAAATGCTCCTTTCAAGTGAGATCAACATTGGATGGCCCTTTGGATATTGAATTTTCTTTCGAACTGTATGATTCTTGATCAAGTGTAGTGGTCATGTATAGTACAACAATTTCTTCTTTTTCCATTTAGAATTTGCCCTATTGTCTCGTGTGAAAGCTTCTGATTTTGCTGTTGTCTTGTTTTATTGCTTGGAATTATCGTTGTGAAAAACAGAACTTTATGAACTCATCGTTGATGGAGTTAAGTTACTCTATTGCTCAGTTTGAGTGTTGATCTTTTTCTAGGAAATGATGCTATGAGGCTCTTATGTATGAACTCATTGCTTCAAATTGATCATCTTAACTGAATGATTCATGTAGCATTGCTGATAGTTGTGCCATGAGAATTCTCTTCGACCTAAATTGGTCATTTCTAATCACATGCTGTGTAACAGAAAGATGACCTAAAAAGTGTGACATTTGAAGCTATCAATTCCCATTCTCAAATTTCTCCCTTCTAATTCTCTTTGTTTTTGCATGATCTTATCATCTTTTCAGATATTGCTGAGATGGTGAAGAGAGTGATCGACATGAGATCGGACACTGTCACAAAACCAACTGAAGCAATGCGTGCTGCAATGGCGAGTGCTGAGGTTGACGATGACGTATTGGGTTATGACCCCACTGCCCGCCGGCTTGAAACAGAGATGGCTAAGATAATGGGCAAAGAGGCTGCCCTGTTTGTTCCATCTGGGACTATGGGTAATCTCGTTAGTGTGCTTGTGCATTGCGATGTTAGGGGAAGTGAAGTCATTCTTGGGGATAACTCCCACATCCACATTTATGAGAATGGTGGGATTTCTACTATTGGCGGTGTGCACCCCAAAACAGTCAAGAACAACAAGGATGGGACAATGGATTTGGATTTGATTGAAGCAGCAATCAGGGACCCAAAAGGGGAGCTATTTTATCCCACGACGAGGCTTATCTGCCTTGAGAACTCACATGCAAAGTAAGGATTGGTCTTTGATAAAACTAGTCGTACTTTCTGAACGACAAGCTATGGGTGAATTGATCTAGTGTGAATATGACGTAGGTCATCACACTTTGCTCACTTTGATTGCTAGCGTATATGTGGTTAAAGTTAGCAACGTCTGGCACAACACAGCGACATCATCCAAACCTGACCAAAATTATTGACAGACAAGAATACAAAGCAGGACCAGACTTTCACCTGAAATTGCATGCTTTGATTGTTTCTAGGAAAATACACGCTATTTAATGTCTTGTGAGGGTTAATCCTCTGTGTGAGTGTTTTTTTTTTTTTTTTTTTTTTTTTTTTTTTTTTTTTTTTTTTTTTTTTGGTTTTTTCGTGGCAAAGAAGTGTTCCTAATGTTAGGTTGTTTTAAGGCAAATGCGAAAATGACCTGAATTCATTAATCTCTTAGCCAACCATGTATGGTGGATTCTTTTTCTTTTTTCAGTAATTAGGCCTCTACAGCTGGAGTTCAGATGCATCATTTGAATTTATCAGTCTAGACCTAATTAAAGGAACTAATACTTGATGCCAAGCTTGAACAACCAGAAACCATACTAAACCAATATTTGAAATAAGACTATCAACTATGACCTGGACCTGAATTAAACTGACTTAGACTGGACTGGACTGAAATTTGTCTGACCAACGTTGTGCATTCTGTCAACAGCTTCAGTACAAACAGGTGGTAGACCCAGGTATAACCCCAGCGGAAACCAACGATCCAGCTTGAGTGTCCATGAAACGATCGTCAGAGGTTGAAATTTACAGAACTTAGACCCAACCTGACTTACTTTTTTCCTCTGTCTAATTAATGCTAACGGTTGAACAAGCCTCTTAATTTAGCTTCACCTTTCTCCAAAGCTGAATTTCTAGGACATATTTTGTTCCTTCTCTTGTTCTTAGCAATGGCTGCTTATCATCCCCATTGTCACCAGGAAATGGCCTATTTTAGTCACGGTTAATCAGATCAAGGCCTTCGATTTAGATGCTTGATTTAGTGTGATATCCCAGTTGCTAGGAGATTTTTCCCTGTAAAAAAGTTGATATGATGACAAACAAAACAAGCAATCAGCAACACATCATCTTTCCACCTTGTTTTTCCTTTAATCAGGAATCATTGCCCCACTTTATAATCTGCCAAGATGATGACACTGTTGCCGTTGCATTGCAGTTGTGGTGGTCGATGCCTTTCTGTGGAGTATACTGACAAAGTTGGAGAGTTAGCAAAGAAACACGGCTTGAAGCTCCATATCGATGGGGCCCGTATCTTCAATGCTGCAATGGTGAGCCAAAGTTCTAGAAATGTTATCTAGAATTATGCAATTCTGATTGCACAATCTATGGTACTGACAGACAATTCAAACCTTTTTGAACTTTCAATGCCATAGTGTTCTGGGCCTTGTGGCCTGATCTGATTGAATTCACATGCATTTGCTGGCAGGCACTTGGGGTTCCTGTTGACCGATTGGTGCAAGCAGCAGATTCAGTATCGGTAATTATCTCTTGGTCAATGTAGTTCTCAGTTTCACTGATCACAAATTTTCTTCCAAACAAAAAATGTAAAGCATCCATTGAAGGATCCAGTTTCTGCTTATTACAATGCTAGCTAGTGATGCCGTACAGTCTGATTGAAGCTGTTTTTCAGGCTACCTTAATAATCGCTGAGCCTGAAACAAGCTTTAGAGCATCTCCCTGGCCTTGAGTGGGGATTATGTTTCTGTTATTTTGAGGGGGTAAAATGAAAGTGGATTTTTTTAAAAAAAAAAAAAAAAACTAGTAGGCCTGGTAGAAGTTACTTTAGCAGGGCCAGATCATGGGCCAAGCCATTCTGAGCCAATCCATGATCCAGCTCTCCAAGGCTTGATTTGGCCTTAGCTGAGTTGGCTCGCTTGTTGAGCCACAACTAATGGTGGCCAATCTTTAATTAGCATGCGCAGCTATTTCAATGTACATACTGGTACGTATTTCCCTGATTTGTCTTGCTAAATATATGAATCCAGGTATGCCTCTCAAAAGGTCTGGGAGCGCCTGTTGGAACTGTAATTGTTGGCTCAAGGAGCTTTATAAACAAGGTATTGCTGAAACCTTGAAGAAGCATTGAACTTGTCATCTTCTAATTCACTCTAACTGAATTGAATTTCTCTTCTACTTTCAAATGTTTAGGCAAAGACACTGAGAAAAACCTTAGGAGGTGGGATGAGACAGATTGGCATCTTATGTGCTGCTGCACTTGTTGCTGTGCAAGAAAATGTGAAAAAGCTTGAGGATGACCACAAGCAAGCTAAGCAATTAGCAGGTTATACATCTTCTTTTGTAACGACTTTGTATCCTTTCTACTTGGCTGTGTTGTATCCGTCCATATTCCTGCTTATGAAATTGTGGTTATCTTTGGATTGACTTGAATCAGAAACTGCTGCAACTTGTGCATCCTTTTTAACTAGTTTTGGGATCATATTTCACAACAGGTGGATTGAACCAAATTGTGGGGCTGAGAGTGGATATTGATTCGGTTGAGACCAATATTGTAAGTGTTCTGTATGCATATTCTATTAGTTCGAACGGCAGTTTAGTTTTTAACAGGCAGACTGATGCCCACCTTTCTCATCACTAGAACATGCTGCCAAGTTTTTGTTTTTTTTTTCATTTTTAGTATGTGGGTCTTTGGAAAATGATCTTTTTGGTTCTAGGTGTGGGATGCCTAGATCTAGATCTTTTCAGATGCTATTTGGATAGGATCCACAGTGGTGGTGGCATTATTGTTGTGAGTTTTCATGTCATCTCAAGTATTAGTGCCCAATCCTTTGTGACTTTTCATGTCATCTCAAGTTAGGGCCCAATCCATGGTGCTTTGATGTGGGTATCAGTAGTTGATTCTTCGCTGCAGATTAAAAAGATGCAAAACAAAGTCAGGACATTTGGGTGTGTACTCTTTAGGATGTATTTGACCCACATCCATGTAACACAGCCCTTCAGCATTTCTTGCTGTGCTTACTTTCCTTTGTTTCAGGTTTATGTTGATGTATGCAAAAATTCTAACACTACAGCACTGAAATTATGCGAGTATTTGGAGGAGCGTGGTATATTAGTCATGGCAGGGAACGCTTACAGGTGCAAATGTCTCTTTTCTCCCTCCTTTTTTTAGCATCTTGAGTTTCTTAAAGGAACTTAATCTCACTATATGACATACATACATCTGCGTTTATCTAGTAACTTTTCTGCTACTATCTAAGGCATAAATCGAAGCTGTAGTCACATGGTTTAAACGTTAAAAAGACCTGGACCACCTGGTTGTTTGTTTCGATTTTTGCTCTCAGGCCACATGAACAATGAAAAAGCAGCAAGAATAACCCAACATGACAACAACAGGAACCACTGTCTCCTAGAGTAATCCCGCTTTTGCGGGGTCTGTGGAGAAGAATATCCCAATATGAATCCTATCTAGCCCCAATTTGGGATTTGGGGAGATCTAGAGGTACAGAACCCTGACCTTTGGCGAACTATCAACTATATCAAAGTGATCCACCAAGAAGAGTCATGTTTTAGTAAAAATTCATGATTCTTATGAAGTACCATGAGAATAATATTGTGCATACTCCTTAAAAATAATATCCAAGTGTACCCCTTATGCTTGTTTATAGCAACACTGCTGACATCTAGATCTGGGTCTCCAACATCCTCCTTAGGTGGAATAGACTGTTGTTACTTTGTCGGGTACAATTACGTTCAACTGTTTGCAACTAATCCAACAAATTGTCGCATTTACAGAATCCGGTTAGTAATGCACCACCAGATATCCTCAACTGACGTGCAGTATACATTGTCATGCATTCAGGTATTTGGCCCAAAAAAATCCCAAAAAGAAGGGGTATTTTTTCTTGTTCTGATAATGTATGGATTTGGAGCTCTGTACCATACTAAAGTTATCATCTGATTTTTTTCCCTTTGGACACAACAGGAAGCTGTAGCTGAGGCGATATCGAGCGAGCATGCTGGGAAATCTCAGGCCATAAACTGATTGATCAAGCCATTGCTAATTATCTGACATATTTGTGGATCTGAATGTCAATTTAATCGCTTGTGAAGCGGCAAGTGCTGTAGTGATGATCTGTGAATGATCAAACTCTGTTTATCTTTTTTTTCGGGAATAATTTGTAAATCACGTTTGCTCACTTCCTCTGATATGCAATACCTTTCTTCAAGTTTATGGGCTTTATTTAGCTAATCTTTAGGAAATAGGGTTGTTACTAATGTGTTAGACTGCTAGTTTGCACAGTATTCGATATTAACTGGATTTTGCAAGCTTCAAAACTTGCAGGAATTTTCCGACTGGGAGCAAGCTTTCATCAAGCGATGTGGCTGCCAATTAGCTCAATTTACCTGCATTGAACCTTGCGCTTTCTTTGCACCAATAGGTTCCATCACGACTCTTCAATGCTGCTTAAAATCTTCATTACCGTGCAAGGGGATTAATTTTGAAGGGCCTATTAGTAGTTCTTCGGGAACCAAATCCGGAATCATCTAGTTTTGGAAAACCGCTTCATCCATAGAAGCCCAAATGGAGCATGAAAGGAATAGAGCCCTCTGAAGATCATCCTTCTGATAGTATAATCCAAATCATCTCGGGCAAGTATCTGTGCCCGATATATGGCGAAAGTGGAGGGTGCCCTTGTTGGCAACGTCTGAGTTTACATCCTCCATAAGAAATGCCTGAGCTTGAGGCATCAATAAGATCACACACCCTCATGTCAGGGTCATTGTCATCAATGGTTGTGGTTACCTCCATACCATTCTCATCAATTAGCCAAGAATCATGCCGCGCATTAACACTCCCCATTTTCCACCCTCCAACACAGCCCCTCTTTGAGCAAAGCTTTCGTCCCTTAACACAGTTCTTTAGGCAAGACTGGCTTCTGCGTAATCTATGCTTGAGTCCAAAAAATCGTGCTGTGGAAAGCACTTGAATTTTAGGACTCTTCCAACACGAGAATCTGGATTGTTCAAGAGCATCCAAGCTTGCTTGGCTAAGAGAGAATCATTATTCATTGAAAATGTCTAGCCTCCTAGCTAAAACCCGTACCTCGAAGGAACTTGGGCATACACGGTTTAACTCCAACTCTTCCAATGTATTCTCTCTCCTCCTCCTTACAACCCCACTAGAAGTTGACGATACGTACTCTATGGAGTTCCTCAACCTACAGTCACAGGGAACTTAAAAATGCTCGCAGGACATGTAGGCATAGATTGAGCTATAGCATCTCCTTCCAGCCTTGGAAAGACTGCTTCAAATTTTCGGCATGCATCGCCTTTCTAATGATGCTTGACAAAGCCAGTGCCACAAAAATGGAAAGGTTAAGGGGAAATATGGTTGCCCCATAGATCAGGTCGCATGATTCCTGACCCTTACCATTGATCACAAGTCACAAACGAATATGAGACACTAGTAATGCATCTTAAAACAGAGGCCACCAAAGTATGATCAAAGCCCATCTTTTGAACAACCCTTTCCAAAAAGACTTTAGGCCGAGTCTTGGAAGCAATTTTGTAAACAACGTTACAACGATCAAAAAGCATGGTAATCAAGCATAGAAGTTGGGGTTTTAGCTTCGGAAATAAGGGCAATAAGAGCCTTGTTCACATGCGGAGGATCAACAACCCCCCCCCCCCGAGATTTGTAAGGGTGTATTGGAAAGAGGCAACGCGAATTTCCTTTCCTGTGTATGGGCTCCATAGGGTTTCATTCATAACTTGGTTAACCACATAGTCACTTCCATCCAAAACATTGTCCATGTTACCAGGCTGAGAAGAGCAAAAGAGCTCATCGTAATAATTTTTCACGATGTCTCTACCTCTGCATGTCCTGAACGCACTGCCCCATCATCAATTCATCATCCCTCAGGCATTGGATGAAGTCCCTCCTCCTACAGCGTTTGGCTTTTTGTGAAAGTATGAAGTATTATGATCTTCATCCCTGAGTTCAGCAGCCTTGGTTCTCATATACCAGTATGACTCATACTCTTTGTTTAGCTCCCGAACTCCTTCAAGGGGTGCACATTCTTGAACTCCATTAGCAGATGTCTGTTTTTTTTTTTTTTGGTGGTTTTTTTTTTTTGGGGGGGGGGGGGGTTAGACATGCAACACCATTTCAAGGAACTCAACTCCAAACACTTACAAGACCATCTTGGGCATACCCAAGCTTTAACTATCTACCTTTAATTACATAATTGCAAGGGAGAATCCCTACCCTTGTCTTTTGCTCTATACAGAGTTTGAGATCTGACCATCTGCATCAATTCCTTTTCCACAGACTGTATGAAAAACAGGTGGTCTCTTGATTCCACAACTGCATCACATGAAACACATTTACCATCTTGTATGACATTCCATTTCATTGGCCTCTCTTTCGTCTTAAGCATGTCCTAGGCGGCCAACCAGGTAATACAGCTAGCTTTATGCTTGTTCTATTTTGACCAGATCACCTTAGCCCAGTGCAGGTTCTGTGCGAGCTCATTTCTGAGCCATTCATAAGCCTTACCAACTGTATTTCTACCGTCAGAATCCACAGTCCATGTATTTGTTACAGAAATGCATGTAGAATGGAGTATTATGCAATGAGAAGATCCCATAGGATTAAAGGAGGGAAACTTAATGTATAGTGCTCACAGTAAGCCTTATACACTTCAGAATGTTAGCCAATTAAGAAAATTTTCAAGTTCAGATGATGACGGCATTGCAATAAGGATGATTTGAAAGAGGTATGATCATAAAAGACTATACATGATAAGGAATGAAGCAATGATAAAAAAGATAAAAAGCGATAGTCAATAGAAGAATTAAAATGATGATATGAAACAATATTTGGTACATATAAAACTCACAACGAACATGGTTTATCATATTAGTTTTTGAGGACAAAGATTACGATTGCAAACAAGTTCCTTTGTTACTTGCCATGATCATCTTTTGCCTCCTATTTGTTATTTGGTTTGCTCACAAAGGGTATAATCTATCAAATATGCTTTTTGAAGGAGTTTCTGCTTGAAATTAGGGTGATACTATAATATCCAAATCCTCACATACTTGCATGCTTAAGTGAACTAGACCACGAGGCAGAGGTGTTACTGTTGTATTTACAGTATGTACATTCATAAGAAAAATCACCATCACCATATTAAACTTTGGAAATAGCAAAAATACTAGATATTCAAGTTACATTTCTCTTTGCAATAGGCAAGGTTAAGAAAACTGGACCAGACCAGCCAATCCAACCGATTAGACTGGGAACCGGGCAGAGCAACAGTCCAGAAATTGTTTTAGCCCGTTTGGGCCATTGGATCAGGAAAAACTGATAAAACCCGATTGGACCGACTGACTAGGTCAAACCATCCCACCTGTGGTTGGAACCTGTGGTTGGACCGGTTGACTAGGTTGGACCGGCCTACCCGTGGCTGGACCGGCTTTTCCCAACTTCTCATAAAAATCAAGTTTTTTGTTTAAGCCGTGAAGATTTCGCACAAGGCACAACTCAACCCTTTCAAAGCATCCTTGTCTTGCCTTCCACGCATTTTTATAAGGCGATCAAGTTTGAGAATTTGCTCAAAATGGCAATGTGGGACTTCCCAAGTCTCACCATCTAATAGAAACTATATTTATACAATGCGGGTCTTGTAACCGCCTTCTACTCCATTAATGTTGGACCATAAATAAATTTCTTATTTATCTTCTTTCTTAGTATTTTGTACTTGTAATTTTTTTCTATTAGATTTTTGTAATTTATGTTGTTAAAATCAAAAAGTAATTCTTTTCATCAAATATATAAGTTAATGATCTCTTCTCCTACATTATTTTGTAGTTCATTTATTGTAATTTTTATTTCGTTTAGTATTAACCAATGTATATTTTTTATTTAACATCAAACTTTTGTAATTTCTATATTTTACCAAATTATCATGTCCAAATAATTAAACTATTTTTTAAAAAAAATTATGACCCTCCAATTAGTTGTGTTATCAAATTATTATGTCTAAATTATTTTTTTTCCCTTGAAACAATGTCATTTTAAGGGATTGATTTTTTTTTTTTTTTTTGGGGGAGTGTGAATGCTTTACTAGGGAGTAAAAATGCACAAAAGCCTTCAGCGCTCTTACAAAGCCTAACTTTAATTACAGGCCCATGACGTTACATTGTCCTTGACTTGCCTTCCATGTTTTTTTATAAAGTTACCAAGTTTGAAAATTTGCTCAAATTGACGATGTGAGACTTCTCAATTCTCACCATCTAACAAAACTCATATTTATGCAATAAGAATCTTGTAACCACCTTCTACTTCATCAATATTGAACCATAAATAAATTTCTTATTTCTCTTCTTCCTCATTATTTTATGCTTGTAACTTTTTTCTATTAGATTTTAGTTAGTAATTTGAAAAAAAATATAACAAATATATATATAAATTTTCTAAATTCATCAGGTTGTACCAGTCTAACCCCGTTTAAACCGGGTCAACCGGTCCAACCCCAGTCCAAGCGGTCCGGCCAATTGAACCATCGTCCCACTCGGTCGACCGGATCGATTACCAGATCGGTTCTCTCAACCTTGGCAATAGGCACATCCATGAGATAATATCATATCAACAGCAAAAATACTTGATATCCAAGTGATTGATATCCAAGTGATTCGCTAATGTCTTCATCTACTACCCCTAGGACTGGGAGAACTACCATACTAACCTTTCTAAACAGCAAAACAGTTGCTAATTTGCATCCTTGTAGAGCTTAGTCCCTTCTCCCCAATCCCAACATAAATGTCAAAACACATTAAGCATGCCTGCTCACACTGTTTCAATGTGCATTACTTTTTGGCAGAGACAGATTCATCAGTTCTAATTTTGTATTGGCAAACGCCAAAGAGAAATTAAAATCAAGCAATGAGGGCAGTGATTGACTAGGCCCCAAGAGCCACCAAAGAAATTCGATTTTTCCAAAAAAAACATATGCCCAACAAAAATTGGCGCCAGTAAATGAACACAGTACATACATATACTGCACTCAATTCAAACAGCAGCTGGCATTTGAGGAGCTGACATTTATCACAAAGCCCAACCATTTTCACAGCTTCAGCAGAGCATGTGCCCCTTCGCTTTTTACCTCCTTTTTCTCTTTGGTAGAAATTTATATAGATGGACATATAGATAGACACCCTCAAACACAGGAGTACAAAAGGATAAATATTTTAATTGAAAGAATAGGAGTAAAAAAGGGGACCGGGGGGGGGGGGGGGGAGAAAAGAACACCAAACGACATCTTACAGTGACGACCAGAAAAAAAATTGTCAAATGTTCTACAGCTATCATCCCTTCCCTGCTTTCTACCAAATCACCTGTCAGCAAACGACCACTCTTCTCCAATGGCGGCCTTTTGAAACCGATATGGAGCCGACAAACTATGCCCATTGCTTGCGATTAGATTAGAGTCCTCGAGGCAGCATACATTTTAAGGTTATACATCAAATCGCCTATTTTTTTAGGCATTTTGTGTGAAGAAAAGATGTTGGCCATGTTCAACTGGGCCAACTGTGGTAAATTGGCCTTGTTCTCATCTGATGGCCTCCTTCATGACAGAACTCAGCATCATCCGTTGAACCACCTGAAAAAAAAGCAATCAAACTGCTACAAACAAGATGTGCCCAAGAAAAAATCATTGAATTTGAGCATAAACCAAACCAAACAAACCAATACGCTCAAATGGAAGTATGTAACCTAAACAGGATGTCCATGGGAAGGGGGGGGGGGGGACGGGTCTCACATTTATGTGGCCTTATCCCCCAGAGTTGCAGATGGCCTAATCCATTGAACCCTAGATTTGAAAAATCATTACATTTTGCACATGCTACAATCATAGAAGACAAGTGAACTAGCCGCTTTCATACTTGTGGGGTCCTTTCCCATCTCTAAACCATGAATAACAGCACCCAGGTGTTTGCATACCAGTGGGTCCCCCCCCCCCCCCCCCCCCCCCTCTTCACTCCCTCTTTTAGACAATTAGTTGTGAATTACAAGTCTAATTCACCACCTTCCAACTGAACTACTAGATAGGTGACATTTAGACATCGCTCTCCTTCTCTCTTGGCCCCAAGGATGGAAATTATTCTCCATATCTCTGTCTTCAGGGTGGAACAGAGAAACAAAAATTCAGCCTTTGTCACCCTTCATTAGTTGACCGCGACCAAGCTATCCACTCTTCTTCCCATTTCCTCTTCTTTTTTTTGGGGGGGGGGGGTTCTCAACTAGGGCATTGTCTATATTCTTTAATGGAGTAAAAGGCGTGGGAGAAGGACACCGGGATTTAAACCCCCAAACTCCTTGCAAGAAGGCATGGCACATCCACTAGATTACACCTTTTTGTAGTTACTAAGTTATCTACCCACCTCCAATACCTAAGGAACAATATCACAAATACATTTATTCAAATTTTAATGGGGCAACATGACAAGTTTAAACCTCTGACTGATAATTTAAGTTTTACATTAGTCCCCCACATTGACAAATCAAGTCTCCAGGAAAGCAGCAGGAGGTTACCACAGTGAAACTTAAAAGGGAGCCTCAAGAGATTCATCCCAAACTTCTGCACTTCCATTAGAAGCATCTTCAACATCTTCTTCCATGGAAAGCCTTATATATTCCCGATGGGCAAAGCGATCCCACTCAGTCAAGGTTGGGTTCTCCCTCTCCTGTTCACATGACAAACAGTTCCACGTCTATCCAGTGCACAACAAAGCATATCAATGCTTTCTAAGCCTAGATACAGTTAAAAAATGGAAGTGATTAATTAACTTGCCTGGCGAATAAGGAACGGGTCACGAGTTTCAAAGGCCATGAACTTGTTTAGATTGAAGAGGATATTGAAAACACTTCCTGAAAGTTTACTTCCTTTCAGATCACGAAGGGTCAGATAACTTTCATTCTGCAAAGAGAAGTTTAAATATCATTCAAAACAAATTAGAAAGTTCAGGCCATGGAAGAGGGACAGCCAATCCTGAATCCTTATAAGCGTCATACACCAACCACACACAACAAAGACAATACTAATTATAGAAGCCAATACACCATCTTAGCACCACAGACTACCAGAACTGACCCAGTGAGTTAACCGTCATACAACTAGGTCCGTCATCAGACCAGTCGAACCAGGTTGACTTAGTTGACCAGCTTTTGTAAATTACAGAACTTTTGGTCCAACCTAAACTTAATTTCATTATCTTTAATCACCTTTCATGTCTATTCTATGCATGAAATTCTCATGAGAGAACTAGAACAAAATAATTCTATGCAGAAATGTTGAGAATAGTATAGTCTCTGCTGCATGAGCCTCAGTAAAGGGAGAGACAAAACCACACAGCCCACACACCAAAGGCTCAAATGAGATATGAGAAAATAGACAATAAATACATACAGATATACAAGAGAGCTGACAGAAAGCAAAACCTAAAATTCTTGCTCCTAAAGAAGTAAATGAATTTCTAGACTGGTCTTCACCAATTCTTCTGCCGCATGGCTTGCACAAATTTCTAGACCAGATCAGGCACCAGTTCTATCTATTAAGCCATTAAAAGAGGCTAATCTAGTCCGCTCCTAGTGACTTTGCTTAACACAGACACAAGTGTGCTCTTTCAGGCCTTAAAACCAACTAGAAGTGACAGAAATGAACAAAAACATATCCCATAACTCAAATCAATTTATCATTTGAATGTGTCATACTCCCATACACCACTCTAGAAATCTTCCTTATTTTGAATAATCCCAGTTTAAATGCAATTCTTTTCATCGATGACATAAATATATTACTTATCCTATTCTACTGGCAAGCCTATTCACCAAACACCCCATATAGATGTATTTTTGGACCATACAATACTAGCAAGTGCTCACAGGCCCGTACTACAAATTCACATTCAGGTGACTTTGGAAGCTTCCAGAGCCAAAGCTGCTTAATGTTTTCCAGACCAAAATAAAATGGTTTCAATAAGAAACGAGATCCCACATATGTATGACAAAGCTCATAGTAGTTCAAGATATGTAACACGTAAACAAGAGAAGGATAACTTAAATCACAGCACAGAAGGCAAACCTCAGGTCCAATCATGTCAATAATCTGACACAGGATATCCTCAAAAAGCACAGGTTCTTGAGCCATACATTCCATTCGATGCAACTGCTCTTCATAAAAGAATTGCATCTCATTCCGAGTGATAACTCCATTTCCATCCAAGTCTATGCACTTGAACCTGCAGATGAAAAAGGAACACAGATGATAAACTATTGTTCAAGATAGTCGTAGCAGAACAGTGATCATCATTTTGTACGATGACCTCCAACTCAAAATGTTACCACCAAAAAACACTAAGAAATTTCTGCCGATTCACATGCTAAGCTTGAACAAAATGTTATCTATATGACAGACATACCAATATTCAAGACTAGGCTCTGATGATTTATCCTCCTCTGCCAGTATGAAGTAAACAAAATCTTCATATCCCATCTTGCCTTCAACAGTACTAGTGAACTTTCTTGGAACCTACCATAAAATTTTGACAAATGCAGCGAAGTAATTATTTGTCGAGCCTTCACAAAAAGAAAAGCTCCCTAAAGGCAAAAAAAGCCCCCAGCTGAAAGACAGAATTATTGGCAATACAATTAAATAATAAAGCAGGATCACTCCTAGGTGTTTTTTTTGGTTTTTTTTGGGGGGGGGGGGGGGACCCTCTTTTAGCACGACCACTAGGTCATCTGAAATTGCCCCCCCCCCCCCCCCCCCCAAAAAAAACCCCAAAAAAAGGCCCTCAACCAACCCGAGGCTTCAATTCCCATTTAAGAAGGGCCACTCTTATCAGAACCCCAACAACCACATCCCCCCCAACCAAGGGCAAAAAAGGAGAAAAAAGAGGGGAGGGTGGAGAACACTTACCTGCGAAAATATCCTATCAACAATTCTGTAAGTAAGTGCATGGTTCCCATATCTGATTAGATTTTCTTTGTCGATCAAGAAATCATGATCTGTATCCAACTCCCAGAACTTGCAGTATATCACGTAAAAGTGCTCATAAGAGAAATATCTACATTGACATCAAGAAAAGCAAGAATAAAAAAAGGTTACCCACCATCACAAAGAAGACGACCAACGAAGTATGAAAACATAAAAAGGAAGATACCGTTGTTAAAGCAGCTCAGGAGGTAAGCAAAGTCCCCTGACTCACCTGTTGCCTGTCCATTCCCCCTCCCCCAAAAAACCCCCTTTTCTTTTTTTTAAAAAAGAAAAGAAAAACAACGTAGTGTACAAGTCTGGCACCAGCTTACAAGTATGATAGTTCACTTCTCACCATTGTTGGACAATAAGATGTTTAGGATTTCGGTTCAAGTCCTACCTCAACACTTTGTTGATGTCCTCTTCTTCATCTGCATGTTGCATAGCAGCTATCAAATTTCCACGCTTCAGCTCCCTGAGAGTCAATTGACCATTTCCCGCTCGATTGATATAGTAAAAAATTCTGTATATTACAGTCTCCGCTGTTCACCAACAAAAGATAAAGTTCATGTTCCCAGCTGAATTGAATTAAGCCATTCAAAGCTTGCACAAACTCAGACTATAGTCTATTCCCTCCCCCCCCCAAAAAAAAAAGAAAAAAAAAACTCTGACTATAGTCATCGATGATTTTCCTCTATCCGGCTGCAGTTCATACATCTACTTTGGCCAAAAGCAAATGACAAATTCAAAGAAGCCCAACAATCACAGTGAACAATATGACTATCACTCTAAATTTTAAAAAGAAAATGCCTACAAAGGAGGCATACCCAGGAAGAAATTGGCAATGCTATTTCTCAACTGAAAAGAGTTTTCAACGGTGCTGAAACTCCCATTGAGAAATACCAGTGGTTCAAGACATTATCCCTTCGGGAAGAGGAGCTTTTTCCTCTTTAATTGACGTAATCGATTTTGTTCATAGCATGTTCTGGGTTTGTGATTAGTTTCGCTTATACAGTTCAGCAACAAGGACAAGACTACCAGATTAACAGAATACATAAATGCCAAAATAAATTACAAACCACAAACCACAAAGCCAAAAAAGTCCATTCAACGTCACTTTGCTAGACAGAAAGGCAGACTATTTTCCTCCAATCAAACCATTTAAATAGTCACAAGCAGAAAAAGAGCCTCCAAAGTCCAAACACTGCAGAAAATTAGGCATAGCCTTCTACGAAACAGAACCAGGACATACCATATCTTTCTTGAAATTCAGGTGTACTCTGTAAAAATTCCAATCCTGGATGAGTTGCCAAAAGTTCTCGAAGAATAGGCTTAAAGTCATCCTACAGAAGCAATACACACTTTCTCAATCACCAAATGCAATGCAAAGGATATTCATGAAACAGTACACTTTCATTTGTGAAAAGAGTTGACTCCAGCAAAATCAGAAAAACAAATAGGCTCAACGCACATACCAACAGAATAAAAGAGAAATGTGTATACCTGCATCAAATATTTGCGATCTGGTTGCTTCATAATAGTAAAAATCTGGGTTGCTGTATCCATGGTCAACTTGTTGCCATTGACCCAGTAATCGACAAATGCATCCCTGCAGACACATTCCTTGGTTAAAGCAAATTCACCTCTAATAGAGAATTGTACCAACCTATACAGCCCTACATTGACTCAGACTTCAGGAAAGTTTGGAGAGTTACCAGACCTCAAGATGGAAGGGGCTTTCGTTTCTTTTTTTTTTTTTCCCCATTTCTTTTGGTTGTGGTGGGGATGCTTTTTGCTTTATTTAAAAAATCAAAAAAGACGCCCAAGGGCAGAAGATGGCAGCAAGCCACATAAAGGGGGCTCTTTATTTTACATCCTTCTCTAGCTTTCTTTCACCTTCCATTCTCTCCAATTTATTGGTTCATTTCCCATATGGTATATGAAGAAGAAAACAGCTCCACCACTACCCCCCCCCCTTTTTCCTAATGGAACAACTGCACACAAAACCTTCAACAACATAAATGATGATTTAATTAGTGTACCTGGTCACAAATCCTGTGCGATTAACATCAATCTTTTGAAAAAGGACAGTGGAGAAGAATGATGGCAGCTTGCATATCTCCTTTGTAACAACTCTGAAGTCTGATTCAAAAAAAATAAAATAAAAAAATGTCATCACAATTGCCGAACAATCAAACACTGTGAACGGTCGACTTTCTCACCATTCATCGGCAGGCCAACTGTATGACCATAGAAAAATTGATTTATTCTGAACAAGCATCTCTCCTTTAGCTCCTTTGGCGGTGGACGTCCATTCTGAAAGTAGAACTGCACAAACAAGCATTGAAACCAAATTGAAAATCCTCAACAACAAATACTCATACGGACTCACCAAAGGTAACACCAAACTTGAGCATCAATAGACTGACACAACAATAATTGCAAACTAAGCCCACCTACAGGCAATAAGAGAATATCCAACCTGGGGTATCATCTCTTTCACTGGCTCACTCAAAACTTTCAAAGGGCTTCCTAGGGAAGAGGGACCAGTCTTCTGTTTCATAACACGAGGAGAACCCGATGAACTTCTCGGTGAAAGTGGAGGTGCACTCCCAGCAGGAAACATAGACGGAATTGAATTGCTAGCAGCAGCATTTGTACTAGATGCATTTCCTGCAACATTTAAAGGATTCCCTGCCTTGGCATCATTAACCAATGATTTCACCTACATACGGAGACAGATTCACATATTAAGTATGATGCGAGCATGAGCAGCCAACCAAGTCAAGAAGGAGACAAGATAAATAAACAAAAACTGAAAAGTAAGCTACTATGAGACAAGGTTCAAAAAACAAGAATAGATCCTAGGCAGTTTAATGTAACAATACAAAAAGGTCAAAAAGCAAAAGGACTGTAAATTTGCATTTTCCTTGGTTAGGCATATAGAACTTTCGAATTTCACAGCGAAACATATATCATCATCATTTGCAATATTGCAATCCAAGAGAATAAAATCGTCATAATCTAGCAAAAGGATTCAAAATGTGGTTTTAGACTCAATTTTGGTCTCAGACGTAGTACCGCAAAATCGCTCTAGTGTAGCAATCGTGTTGCCTACTGCGGCTACCACAAAGGAGAAAACTCGGTTCCCTCAACTTAAAAACATTTCTGATGTAGTCCTTTCATCACGGAACAACCACATTTTAAATCCATGGTAACGAGTGACTAACTCAACCAGAAGAAATGAGAGATAGGGGTGTTCAAAACTAACAAAAATCGATTACCCGAACCAAAAAAGTATGAACCAATCAAAATTGGGGGTACTCGATCCGAAATTTTTTAAAAATAAATTGATTCAGGCACCCAAACCGATAAGTTTTCAGGGTTATTAGTTTAGGTACAGTTCGAGAATTCTGGGATTTTAGTTACCCAAAACCCTGAGAAGATTTTTTTCCTTCTAAAGGTTGTGCAGTAAAGTAAGCGATTTTTTAAGCCTCTACATCAAGTCACTTAAACTTAAGTTCGAGGAACTTAGGTAAGAGGTTAGAAAATCAATATTCAATATTATATACATGCTCTTCTTAAGCTTATTACATAAGCTCTTCTTAAGCTTTTGGGAATGTGAACTTGCACTTTTGGTGAACTTAGGCCAACTCTGGGATATTGTTTGATACTATCAGGTACTAGGTCGTGGGAATACTATGGTAATTTATAGTATGTGTAACTTTAGGCATGGATACAACAAAATTATGCAGGCAAGAAAAAAAACGTTGAAAAAAATTTGGGGTCATTGGATACCCAAAAATTCATACCGAAAAATTTTAGTTACCCGTAATTTTGGGTCGGTTTCGATTCACGGTATGGTCAACCCAAAGTTTCGGTTACCCTAACTGAAATTTGTTTTGGTTTGAGTGCCTGAACCGTGAACAACCCTATTAAGAAATAATCATATACATTAAGTAATCCTTTTTCCCATAAATGGCATGATACTCTTTAAGAACTAAAACATTTATGCAATGACAATTTCCACCCAACAAAATTCAGTCCAACAGCCCACCAATTTCTACTGACTCTTCATGATCACTCTTCTTGATGCCAGCATAAAGCATACTTCTACTAAATGGACTTCACTGTCAATTAGCACCTTCTTGCTGTTGGATCGCAATAATGAATAGTGACAAACCCAAATCCCGTCAAGGTTTCATTATTGTTGTTGCTGTGGAAAATCAGCTCGCTTCCCACTTCTACGAGTGAACTGAGGCAAGATTCCTTTGAAAAACCTCACAACCTTCGTTTAAAAAAGTGCACCTCAATGGGAGGCGACCACCTCGGAGGGAATGAAGTGCGCCTCAAAGATGCAAGACTATATCTTCATCCTTTTTCTTATTTTCCTCGTCCTTATCTGACCTTTTTTTTCCTTCTTTTCTTTCCTTAGGAGAAAAAAAGTAAGCTACACTTGTACAGCAAGAGTGTGTTTTGGGGAACTACGATGATAATATAACATATCCTAAGGCTATTTGCAGTTTTGGTAGTTATATTGATGCCCAATCTCTTTTAAAATGCATTTATCTAATTGTTTCCACAAAATATGCTTTGTGAAATATGAATGACTTTTAAACATTCTTGCATAGACGCGTGCCTTGCATCTGTGCTGCAAATGTCTTTGCTTTGCGCCTTGCGCCTCGGAACCCTATGCCTCATGCCTTCTAAAACTAAGCTCACAACATGCAATGGTTCCAGATTCTGGCCTTGTCGACAAGAATATTATACTGGAAGCAAATATGATTTAGGTCCGAATTTTAATCATCAAGTTGATCCATTCCAAAAGGGTCATGGCTCTCAGATATGCATACATCTACGGCCAGACAACCACAGCATAAGACACTAGAGCACAACATACTCCACTTATCAACCACTGACACTACAAAATTGGTTACTGTTCATCAACTCCATTTATCAACCACTGACACTAGAAAATCGCTTGCTGTTCATCAAGATTGAAGCTGCTTGTGCATTAGCTTGATCAGGATCCCATCATTTATCACACGACACATCTTCAAAAACACTATCTCAAACTCTCTTGCAGACAATATAGGTTCTGAAGAAGAACACCTTTGAGCACAAGACTTCCATTAATCCAAAAGTAAAACCCAGACCATAACTTGAAAAACTGAGCTTTTAAGACAAACTCACATCAAGAAACTAGATTTCCACAAGATGTCCCCCAAAACCAACCTAGACACCACCTTACAGAGTGGAAATCCTTCATTCTTCAAACTCAACCAACAATCAAGCAGCAGCTGATGTAATCATGTAAAATCCTACTTTTTGGCAATCCAGATACACTTTTCTACATCAGGATATCTTTGTAGTAAAACCAGGAATATCACACAGCATATGGGACAATGCTCCCAACTTTAATGAAGCATATGAACTTTGACCCACATTCATTAAAAGAGACAAACGTTGACTAATAACTAATCTTTCTCATAAAGGAGACCCCCCCCCAAAAAAAAACCAAAAAAACCACTTAAAAGCCACTGAACAGACATGACATAGTGTGATAAAAAATAGCAGCGTGATTTGAACCATACTCCTAAAATCTAGGAAGTTAATGAGCTAATACTATTACGGGAATATAAACGCTCAAAATTATGATGTACGGTCTGAGATTAGATTATTAGGATGGAATTAACAAAGCCAACTTTTAGAATAAATCATTTTATTCCACTTTCAACCATACCACACAAATAGAAAGGATTTCCACCATATCTTTCTCCTTGTGATCATCGAAAAGCCATCATAACTTAATTTGGAAACTAAAAACATCAATATCGTCCCCTTACATCTAAAGGATTACCACATTGTATTAAAAGCCTGTTCTTCATAGCATTTTGGATTGTTTTCTTAACGGTAAACACTTCCAAACATTCTCAACCGTCCAAAACGCTAATCACTATTTCTATACTCTCCTAACCGCTCAAAAATGCCACGAACGGCTCCAAAACGCTAAGTGCTAGTCTAACGTTGTGCACTCACAAATGCTCCCAAATGCTCCAAAACGCTAGCCGCTCGTCTAGCGCTAGTAATCATAAACACTCCTAAACACTCTGTCACTCCCAAACGCTCCCAAACCTCCAAGACGCTAACTACTATATCTCAACACTTCCAACCGCTCCACAATGCTTCTAACCGTTGCAAACCGCTAATGCTAGTTTTAAATGCTACAACAACCAGGCCCTAATTGCTCTCGTCTGATGAAAACATCAACCATAATTCTATGGAAAAGCCATTCAACTAGAAAACTAGATAGCAGAATGGGTTGATGGGGGTATTTTGTGACTAAATTGTTTCCAAAGGCACGGAAGAGAAGTTCAAATCCAAATTCATGGGAGCATTCATCATTAGTATCCTAATTCAGAAAGCATTCCCCAGATACGAATGACGCAAGAAAGTAAACCAGTTGATACGACAAAATGTACACTTGAGACATTTGGATCCTACGTCATACTTTCCATCTTGAAAAGAGAACACATCAGGAAAGAAAACAATTAGGTAGCACGTATTATGGTAAAAAGCTCGTCATTGGGAGAGGAATAGAAGCCTTCCCAGGAAGGGTAAACATTAACCTACAGTTCACTACCCACAATTTCATACAAGGATTTCTTGCCTAAAGTGAAAAAAAAATTAAAAAATAAAAATCAACGACAGTTCCAGGGAAGAAGTTCTTCAATAAGCCAGGAAAGCAAAGTCTGACCACGTTTCCTAGTTCCTATAGCCACACAGCCTTGAGCCAAAGGACATAAACATAATGCACAAGATTGAATCTTTAGCGCCAAGTCAATTCAAAGAAAAAAACCGACTAAAATAGAAAACAATATCACGATCACAGTATCAGCAGTACTCAATCGCCTCCCAACCTTGAACAGCTCCCCAAGAACTAGTCCATGTAAAACCATAATTCATGTGGCCGGTTTCACAACACAGATGATTCCTCTTTGTTCGGTACTACACATTTTTACAGCCTTGATTGCCCTACTGACTGATTTCGGGTTAACACAACCAATCAAGCAACACAAAAAATAAATAAATAAATAAATAAACTCATCCAGCAGGATACTATCCATAAATCCCATGGAGGGAAGATAGAAGCGTACCAGCCGATTCGTTTCAGGAAGCGAAAGCCACTGTTCAAAGAGCTCTTGAGCAAGATACGGGTTAGATTTGAGGGCCAAGGGAGCAATCTCCGGGAGCTGCAACAGTTCGGCGTCAAGAGATACCAAATCTCCATTGAAATCCATCTCCATTCAAAACAATATTAAAAATCCAAATTCAATCTCTCGCATCAAACAACCGAACCACGACCAAAATCACATAACAACATGCAAACTATATTGCCAAACCCTAACCGAAGAACCACAAATCTGTCGTTTTCCGAAATTCGCCGATGGACTATTGAGCATTAAAAGTTGGAGATTTCGGAGCCGATAATCACTTCCAAATACACAACTCGGAGAAAACCTTAAGCCAAATCCACAGATCTTCGGAAGAACATAATCAAGGTGGTGAAAAAAAAATCTCAGGCGACGCCTACTAGAGAGAATCGATAAGAGGATGCACGAGATGGAGATCGGAGATTGAGATGAATGAGGGGGATTCGAGGCCTCGAATTCGAAGCCTTCAAAGAAGATGAAGAAGAAGAAGGAGAAGAAGAGAGAAGCGGAGGCAGAGACAGGGGGGGGGGAGAGAGAGAGAGAGGGGTCAAAAACAGTGAATAATATAAGAGGAAGGAGAGCAGTGAGAATGGAATTGCCTCAAGGGACCGCACACGTCTCCCCAACTCCTCGTGACCATTTTGCCCTCTCCCCATCCTCTCACTCCTTTCTATTTATCAAGGGTCAAAAATATTGATCTTTGTCCCTCTCACCGGTTGTTACTGGGCTGCAGCCAAATCAAGCTGGCTCATCGAGCCCTCAAAATCGGCTCAGACTCGAGTCAAATACTACTTAAATTGGGTCCGAACTAAGCTCAACAAAGATGAGCTTAATTTGACTCGATTGGTTTATATTTTTACATTAAGCGCTTATATAGAGGGCATGAAATTATCATTAGCATCAAACAAAATTCACTCCAACCCTTATTTCTTGAAATCAAGGCAAAAATTTGGAAATAGTTTGATTGTAACATTGAATTTGGAAAATTTTCAAGTAAAAAAAGTAAAAGAATAACAAGCAAAGCTCGGTTCGAACTTTGAGCCGCACAATGTCCGCTCGAGCCGAAGATTAGACTTTACAGGCTCGTCGAATTTCGAGCCAAATCCGATTCAATCTCTTATTTGATTGAGTAGAACGCAAGCTGGTCTCAGTTACACAACAATATCCTAATGTCTTATTTTACCTTGCCTTTTATGTTTCGAACTCTGTCCAAATAGTATTTGAAAAAGAATATTACTACTGTTACAGTATGTGCGACAAGGGCACTATATCATGCACTACTATGGCTTTTTATTTTTACTAACTAGAATAGTTGCACAGCGAATTATTATTTTAAGGACAACTTGCAATGTGATGGAGTTGAAGGCTCAAGCTAAGTGGGTTGGAGCCTAAGCTAACAAGCCTAGTTAGTCCTCTATGGAATTCTCGTCAGCACAAAGTCTTTGCGAAAGTCTTTACAATCGTACTCCAAGGCAGTTGGCTTATGTTAATTAACATGTTAGATTGGATATTATTTGATGTAAAGAGTATTAAAGATGATATAGTGTAATGATATATTTACTTTTTAATTTTGGTGCAAAAGTGAATTCTATTGCCTTCTTTTGTTCTCATTTTTCAACCTCTATACTTGCATCTTTATATTTATTGATACATGTTTGTATTTACACAAGAAGCAATGCTACACATAAGGAGATGAAGACACGGATACAGTGAGATGTTTGAAGAAAATATCATTGCATCTACACAAGAAGCCAAGAGCCAAAACCTAGTCTTAGGCTCCCTTTGAAGAGGACACAAAAGGGGGCTGCCCCATAAGGATAAAGTTCTACTCTGTTACCGTGGAAATGATATTAATGTCAAAGGAATTGAGTATTTCATTGCCCTAATGGCCTCATGAGACGCACAAGCGTGTATTTAGAAAGAAGTGTTATGAGCGAAAGATATGATAGGGGCCTCTAAACAAGAAAACCTTGAAGGAGAAGAAGAGTCTTAATGTTATGCTTGACCATATCTATTGCCCAAATAAGAAATTCTGGTACGTGCAAAAGAAATAACAAGTAAAGAATTGGCCTTCCATAATGAAAATATATTATATATATATATATATATATATATATATATATATATATATATATATATATATATATATATATATATATATTAAAAGTTGGATTGAACTCATGTATGAGCGATACGTGGGATGCCACATAGGATATCATCTAGGGTGTCACTTGGGATAAGAATGTTAAGTAGGATAGCAACATAAAAGACTTCTATCATGTAATTAAGATGGATGCAGGTTATCAATGTAATTTTAATTCAATTTAATGTTAACTTTTTTTTTATATATTATGACTAATTAGTAATTGAGTTTTATCTTAAAAAACATAAATATAGACCAAAAAAATGATTTAGATGTTACCCAAGAAAAAAATTGAAGTGTGTTATATATTATTCTTGAGGTAAGTATATATTGGACATCTAAATCTAAATATATTTATTTTTATATATTTATTTTTAAGTGTATATATCATGAGTTGACCTTTGAATACTGATCGGGTTGCTTATTTTGTACACTGTAAAGCTTGATTACTTAAGCATATCACATAATTGGTATGGAATACAGTAGGACCTTAATATGATTATGAGTTTCGCTTACGACTACTTTAAGTTGGTACAATATTTAGTTTCTTTTCACATTTGTAACTTACGTTTATGATATAAAAAAATATTTCAGTGATTCATTCGATTTGTATTTCACTTGAAATTATATTTTGCGCTCAAAAATCACATAGTATAATTATTTCTTTTAGCAAATTTGAATTTAAATTTAATAGGTAAATTAATATATAAAAGTAGTTCATCTACATTTCCACAATAGACTATAATTGACTTCATAAATTAATAGTACTCCCTCCCCCCCAGAAAAAAAAGAACGTTAAAAATTTTCCTAAATTCAAATCGTACTAAAATTTCTTCATCTGTTACTAATCTCCCTTTCTTCTTTTTTTAATTTTTTAATTTTTCTTTGTTGGTTTTTTTAATAAATAATTATACATCAAAGAGATAAGATTAAGGTCAAAGACTTATATGTCTTTTTGTTATTATAGTCAACAATTTTTTCATGTTTTGATGATCATGAGAATAATTAATCAAAATTTATTTTTATTCAAATCACGGGTCAAATAGTAGGAAGGACCATCATCACTATTAAATAATATTAAAGGTGTCATTAAACTATTGAAATAATCTACAATAGACATATGAAGTAAGTGCAAGCGTAATGAATATAATTAAACCAGCAAGAATCTCTAGGGGAAAAAACGCACATTTTGTGATGAGTATTAGTTTTAGTTGGCATGCATGACCCTACGAATTTGACAATTGGTCTCACATGTGCTAACTAATCTTTTGCTAATTTACTCTTATTGGTAAATTACCTTATTATTTCATTTGAATGTCCATCTTTAATATTATATAACCTTTCTTATATCTCATTATTTCATTTTAATGCTCACCTTTAATTATTATATTATATATTATTTTTAAAATTAATTACCTTATTATCTCGACAATTACTCATTTTACTCTAGAGTTTATCTTAATTTACAATTTCCATAAATAGGGACTTAATTTTATAGTATCTCATTTAAATTTATGTAGTCATTTGATCAAAAAGAAAATTTATGTCCCCATATAATTTTTAGTTGTGGAAGGATACAAAAATGAATCCTAACAAGCGCTGGTTGGCGAAAACGGAAGAATCTAATTCTTTTTTCGATCAATGTGAGAATGAAGGTTATAATCCCTATTGTTTTGCACTCATTTGAGACATAGTGACCATTCGTATTAGAAAGAAGCAGTCTCCTATTCATGTTCGCTATGCAATGACTATAAATACAAGTCAAGGACCATCACTGAAATATGTAAGAATTTACCTTCCAAAATCAGTATTAACTCATGGACAATTGAATTGTAGCATCATAGGTGACTTCACTAGAGGATTTGAAGTTTATCATTAAACATCATAATGAACACTATGAAGGAAATACAAGAAACACTGTTTACAAAGAAGTGTTCAACAACTTACCAATGGCATGTATGTACCTAAAATAACTTCACTATTACAAATTATCTAAAAAAACAAATTGGCTCTACACATTTTTTAGTGTTAGTAAACTCCTACAAAATATTAGTTCTAATTATGCAACGATCATGACATATTATGATTCTTAGAATTAAATATAATCAGAGATTAAAATAATAACAAATAATAAATCCCTCCAATATTGTGCAGGCAACTCCTGGTAGACTAAATATACAAGAAGTCCATAATTGAAATATCTCTCTGTAGGCAAGTACAAATCAATACAAAAGTATTATCTTATATTTTTTTTCCTCAATCTATTAGCATGTAAAAAATTATTTCATACATTTAACAACACATTGTTGATGACAGGTAGTTAGGAACAAATGAAAAATCAAAACCTAATTTAATATAATATATGTTACTTTTGTAGGCTACATAATTTGAGAACGGAACTTGATGACTGATGGACAGCGAAGACGATAAATCTAATATGTTATTAAACACTTCATATTAGAACTACTTTTCACACATCACGTTTCACATTACCATATGATGCATTTCTTAAAATAAAGTTCAAGTTTAAGAAATACAACATTAAATTACTGAAAATACTATAATTTTACATTCTTCGGTCCTTTGCTCCCACCGTGAATATGGTTATTTTACAAAATTATTTTAAAATAAAAAAATCATGTAGCGTCAAACCATATAATATCTTAAAATAAAAAAATTAATTAAAAACTTCTTGACTAATAAAATTAAAAAAGATATATTACACATCAAAAATTCAAATACATATAATTAAGGTGACTTCATATAAAATAAAGTCATAAAAATATGCTACAATCAAGTACATAGAACTCAGTATGGTATAGCAACAACAACATATACAACGAGATACTGATACTTATCAATCAAGAAGTGATAGCCATCGTACAATGCATGGGTAAAAAAACCTAGTATTAACAGTAAGTCAAATTTGGAAGAATTTTATATACAGTTCTTGATCTTTATATGGAAGGCAACAAATGAAATGTCATATATCCCAAAGAGATGCGCTTAGGTGTCTTTTGATATAATTTATGTCTTCAAGAATGGTAACATAGATCTTGAGTGCTAAATTGTCATATCAACCTAGGTCTCAATGAGCCTTATAAAGAAGCACTAAATTTAATAAACCTATTCATTAACCTTGCTGATTGTCAATGTTCATTTGATCAAAAAAAAAATTGTCAATGTTCAATTAGGGTATCGCGTGAGTTGTCCCAAGTATTGCTATCAAGTTTTGAGAAATGAAATGTCTTGTTTAAATTGCCACCGCCTAGGACTCAAAAGGGAATTTCATCAAGTATGGCAACAAACTCATGTATTGTGGATCAAATATATATGTCTTTATTTCTTTAACCAAGCTACTGCAAACCAAGAAGTGTACAATAAACTGACAATTTGGAATAGTGTAACTTGACTTCTCCATTAGAATGTGTGTGTTTTGTTGGAAAAAATTAGATGCAATGACTGAAAAGCACAGGGTTGGTTAAATCGAGTCGTGGTAGAGAACCACTGCCTTGAAAGCGATTACGGCTCGACTAGGGTGCAAATCGTATTAGCCGGTCGTTCCCCAAGGTTAACTCAGTAACTCTCAGACGCGTGCACTTCGCGGCTAAGAGGTTGAGGTATGCAATGTTAATGCCCAGAAACGTAGCAAGGAAGAAGACAGAAGAGAAGAGGGAAGAAGTGGATGGTTTTCTGTGTGTTACCAATGCATAGGGGAGCCACGTATTTATAGTGAGATAATAGTTGTTGAAGGGCTTAAGAAAAACAGGAAAACAGCAGCAGTTACGGCAACATCAATGATGGAGGCAGAAGATCAGGCAGAAGATAAGCAGCTTGTAGAAAACTGCAATTGAAATTAAGGGGAGAGCGGATTATCAGGAGGACCATAATAAACGGAGGCGAGAATCGTGGACATAATCCGTTATACAAAAGAATAAAACGGATTTTTTCAAAAACAATCGACCCGCGCGCCCCGCCCGGACGGGCGGGCGGCGGCGGCGCGTGTGGTTTCCCAGTGGCCCCCTCATACCCTTAAAACATGCCTTGATCTTATTCAACTGGGACAAAGAGGAGTAGGAGTATAAGAACCCTTTTCTCCTTCTTTCCAAGTTCTATGTGGGACAAGAAGAAATAGAGAAGGAAAAGCAGCTTGTTTCCATTACTTCCAACAATCCCCCACTAATGGTATATAAGATAAGAGAGGAAAGAATTTCTGGGCGATTAGGGATCAGATACTTAGATGTCAATATCTTTCGATTTGAATTGACACATTAGTAATGCGAGGCAATAACCAAGTAATTTACAAGTGAGCTAAGTCTTGAACTTGTAAACCTTGATTGAGACCCCCACAACACATATCAACCCCTTAAGGAAAAACACATACCTCGCGATAACAACATATGCGCCTTTTTGGCCATGCGCATACCTTGGGTCTCATAGGTGCTCTAGAGAGAAAACTTGAATTTCTCATAGAAGGCGGCCAAACCTTCACACCTACGTAGGTAATTTCATCAAGTCTATCTTCGGTATAGACCACCATAACAATGACTATGAAATTATTAAGAACATAATACAGTTCAACCTCACAAGTTTTCCATGCAATAAATACATTAAGTGCTTCTCAATAACACCCCCACAATGGGTATAACTACACCAAGAGCGTAAGCTCGTTTTTCAAGTAAAATGGGATGAATCCATCAAGTGCTTTTCTATAGCACCACCTTGGAAGGCTATGGATTCATTATTGTGCTTCTCTATAGTACAAGCATTATCACACGTCATAGGGATGGGAATGTAGTGCATCTTAGAGGTTAGCATGGCTTCGTTTGACCGCTAATGGGTATCCACCATACTATCTCCAGTCATAGGCTTAAGGCCCATCCCCCTCGACGTCTCCAGCACCAATCGCCTTGTTAATCCCTTCGTGAGAGGATCCGCCAAGTTCTTCTTAGATCTCACATACTGTAGAGATATGACTCCATGTTTCAGCAGCTGTTTCACCGCACTGTATCTGATATGAATGTGTCTCCTTTTTCCGTTGTAGACACTATTGTGCACCACTCCTATTGCCGCTTGCGAGTCACAATGTAGGGAAATTGGTGTTGCTTGTTTACCCCACAATGGCATGTCTGTTAACAAGCATTTGAGCCATTCTACTTCTTGTTCTGCCAACTCAAGAGCAATGAAGATAGATTCTATGGTGAAGCGGGCTATGCAAGTCTGTTTTGCAGACTTCCACGAGATAGCCCCTCCACCAAGAGTAAAAACATAACCACTAGTAGAGCTGATTTCATCGTTATCAGATACCCAATTTGCATCACAATATCCTTCTAACACAGCACGAAATTTGTTAAAATGCAAACACGTATCAATAGTACCTCTAAGATATTTGAGCAAACGAAGAAGTGCATTCCAATGTTCTTGACTAGGGTTATGAGTATACCGACTCAATCTGCTTACGGCATAAGCAATATCAGGACGAGTGAAGTTCATAAGAAACATCACACTTCCTATAACTTTTGCGTACTCATTTTGTGATACACTGGATCTTTTATTTTTCTTTAAGTGAATACTGGGATCATAAGGTGTTCTCACAGGTGTCACATCAAATTGGTTAAATTTCTTCAACATTTTTTCAATGTAATGTGACTGAGTCAACGAAAAGCCAGTGCTGGTTTTCTGAATTTTGATCCCCAAAATCACATATGCTTCTCCCATGTCTTTCATTTCAAACAACGAAGACAATAGCTTTTTAGTTTCGTTAACAACGAGCAGATTAGTGCCTAAGATTAACATATCATCAATGTAAAGACAAATGAGTACACAATCTGAATCAATCCTTTTTGAGTATACACATGAATCAGACAAGTTTACAGTAAAACCATTTTGTACTAAAGAGCTGTCAAACTTTTCGTACCATTGTTTAGGAGCCTGCTTTAGACCATAAAGAGATTTTCTTAGTCTACAGACTTTATTCTCCTGGCCTGGTACCTCACAGCCCTCAGGTTGAGTCATGTAAATTTCTTCCTCTAGATCACCATTCAAGAAGGCTGTTTTAACATCCATTTGATGTACAACAAGATCATATATAGCAGCTAAGGCAATTAAAGCTCTAATGGTGGCTATTTTGGTCACAGGGGAGTATGTATCAAAATAGTCTATCCCCTTTCTCTGATCAAAACCTCTAATAACCAACCTGGCCTTATACTTATCAATTGAACCATCCGCCTTTAACTTCTTTTTGAAAATCCATTTACTACTAATGGGTCTACCACCCTTGGGCAGGTCGGTCAATTCCCATGTTTTGTTTGACTCGAGTGAATCTATTTCACTTTTAATGGCTTCCTTCCAAAAAATTGCATCTATAGATTTTATAGCCGCTTGATAGGTTTTGGGATCTTCTTCTATTAAGAAGTTTGACACAAATTCCTCAGTTATGACATTAACATCCGAGCTATTAAAAGATTCCATTAGAAAAGCAGTAATAAAGTCAGGTCCGAAGTTTGTTTCGACCCTACGTCTTTTGCTCCTTCTAGGTTCAATTTCTAAGACTCTATTGTTAGAGTTAGAAACAGGTGATTTAGCAGATAAAGAAGGATTAATAGGTGCCACATCAGTCACTTCCCTTTTAAGGGGGAAAACATGCTCAAAAAACTCTGCATTTCTATGTTCAGAAATAACATTATCATTTAATGACATGAATCTATAAGCAGCACTGTTTTGAGCATAACCAATAAATACAGCATCAAAAGTCTTGGGACCTATGTTAGTCCGTTTAATACTAGGCAAAACAACCTTAGCCAAACAGCCCCATACTTTCAGATCACTCAGATTAGGAACATACCCTTTCCACAATTCATATGGGGTTTTGTCTGATTTTTTATGAGGGATTCTATTAAGAATAAGGCATGCAGTTAAGACAGCTTCTCCCCACATGTTATCAGGCAACCCCGAACTTATAAGTATAGCATTCATCATTTCCTTTAAGGTACGATTTTTCCTTTCAGCTATACCATTTTGTTGGGGGGTATAAGGGGCAGTAGTCTCATGTATAATGCCATTTTTCTCACAAAAAGCAGTCAGAGAATTGGTATCATATTCTCCACCTCTATCCAATCATAGTCTCTTGATCTTTCGATCTAATTGGTTCTCAACTTCTGCTTTGTATTTTAAGAACATTTGCTCAGCCTCGTTTTTAGACTTAAGGAGGTAAACTTTGGTATACCTAGAAAATCATCCACAAAAGTGATATACTATTTCTTTCCTCCCTTGCTCATTGTGTTCTTAAAGTCTGCTAGGTCTGAATGCACAAGTTCAAGCAGTTCAGTTTCCCGTGTTGTTATGGTCTTGAATGGTTTTTTAGCAAATTTTGCCTCAACGCAAACATCACATTTTGAGCAGTTTCAGTATTGATATTAGAAATTAGTCACATGTTCTTTAGTTTGTTTATTGAAGCATAATTTACATGTCCAAGTCTACCATACCATAAATCCACAGACTCAGCAATATAGGCAGAAGAAGCATTTTCATTAACTGCATCAGAACCAACATTCAGAACAAGATCCCTCCACTATGATACCCTTTCCCAACAAAGACCCCATTGCGAAGTATAATTATTTTCCCAGCCTTTTGGTTGACCTCAAACCCAGCAATGTCTAGAAGACTACTAGAAACTAAGTTTCTACGAAGGGAAGGCCAAATAGCACATTATTCAGACATAAGGATTTGCCAGAAGTAAATTTCAAAAGTACTTTCCCTTTACCCATGACTCCGGCGGTGGTAGCATTGCCCATGAAGACATGCTCGCCATCTGGGACATCTTCGAAGTCGTGCATCAGATCCTTGTTGCCGCAGAAGTGTCATGTTGCTCCGGTATCTAGAATCCATTCAGTGGGGTTGGACACCAAATTGACCTCCAGTGTGACTGCACAGAAAACTTCAGTATCTTCAGTCAGGTTTGCTTGTGCAGTTGGTTGTCCGGTATATTTCTGAATTGTTTGGTTGGCTCCCTTACGAAGGTTGCACTGATATGCTTTATGGCCTGGTTTGCCACAAACGTAGCAGACAACCTTCTGCTTCTGAATTCTGCCGTTTGTCTTTTTCAGGTGATTTTGACGTTTCAGTGGCTTCTGATCCCTTTTATTTTTTCCTTTAAACCTGTCTCTGTTTACAGGAATAGAAGATTCGACAAGATTAACTTTAGATGAATTTAAAGATAGAGATTCTAACTTATCTTTAAGACGATTTGCTTCTTCAGTCCTCATATGACTGATTAGCTCCTGGAGTGTTAAATCCTTCTTCTTGTATTTCAGGTGATTTCTGTAGTCACTCCAGGATGGGGGGAATTTCTCGATCAATACATTTGCTTGTAAGATCTCGCACATCTTCATGCCCTCGTTCAGCACTTCAGCACATAAGTTCTCGTAGACGTGGACTTGTTCCATGATAGGCTTGTCGTCTACGATCTGAAACTGCAGCCACTTCCCTACAACATATTTCCTTTTTCCAGCGTCATCTGAACCATATTTCGCCTCCAGTTTGGTCCATATGATCTTCGCAGACTTGAAGATCACAAAAAGATCAAACAATGGATTCGACATGTTGTTCAGCAGATAGCTCCGTGCCAGCTTGTTGTCCTTTTCTAGTTTCTTTCTGGCAGTTTCATCTAGTGGAATGGTTGGTGTTTTTGGAGTAACAGGAGGGGCGATGGATTCCTCAACATTAATCTGAGAGGTATCAGAGTCATCAAAGTAGTCTATGGTGAGGACATAATCGATTTCTAGTTGTTCGAAGCAGAGTAGTAACTTCTGGGACCAACGTTTGTAGTTAGTTCCATCGAGTGGCTCGATTTTGTGAAGTTCAGGGAGAGACTTCTAGAAGGGTGCAGCCATTGCAATTCTAATCGCTTTCAAATTGTTGGAAAAAATTAGATGCAATGACTGAAAAGCACAGGGTTGGTTAAACCGAGTCGTGGTAGAGAACCACTACCTTGAAAGCGATTACGGCTCGACTAGGGTGCAAATCGTATTAGCCGGTCGCTTCCCAAGGTTAACTCAGTAACTCTCAGACGCGTGCACTTCGCGGCTAAGAGGTTGAGGTATGCAATGTTAATGCCCAGAAACGTAGCAAGGAAGAAGACAGAAGAGAAGAGGGAAGAAGTGGATGGTTTTCTCTGTGTTCCCAATGCACAGGGGAGCCACGTATTTATAGTGAGATAATAGTTGTTGAAGGGCTTAAGAAAAACAGGAAAACAGCAGCAGTTACGGCAACAACAATGATGGAGGCAGAAGATCAGGCAGAAGATAAGTAGCTTGTAGAAAACTACAATTGAAATTAAGGGGAGAGCGGATTATCAGGAGGACCATAATGAATGGAGGCGAGAATCGTGGACGCAATCCGTTATATAAAAGAATAAAACGGATTTTTCCAAAAAAATCGACCCACGCGCCCCACCCAGCCCGGCCCGGACGGGCGGGCGGCGGCGGCGCGTGTGGTTTCCCAGTGGCCCCCTCATACCCTTAAAACATGCCTTGATCTTATTCAACTAGGACAAGGAGGAGTAGGAGTATAAGAACCCTTTTCTCCTTCTTTCCAAGTTCTATGTGGGACAAGAAGAAATAGAAAAGGAAAAGTAACTTGTTGCCATTACTTCCAACATGTTTAACATCTTAGAAGACTAATTAAACTCATCATATGCCTGGGCAACATGGTATACATGACCGTGACCATTATGAGCATTAGACATGATTGAAGGAAAGAGTGACAATTGTGAACGAATCTAAACCTTGAGTATATGGAGTCCTTTGCCCTTGGAAGAGGAAGCTGGGTCAAATTCAACAAAAAATACCAATTTATATCATTAGATCCACCATAGAAGTCTTGAACCATCAAAGAGTCAAATCTGAGACTGAGTATATTTCTTGTACCTTTATTTTCATCAAGTTAACCGAGATCTATTATAACCAGGCAAAAGTGACGAAGCTAAATCTTACACAATGTCTTGTAGTCGTAGACCTTTGCCTTAACAAGACGAGGACCAAGGTCCACTAATATCTATAAAAGGTTTAGCTGCTTCAAATTGTAAGCATTTCAATTCGTTGCAGATTTGAGGTCATTCAACTAGGCACAAGTGTTTCGCCCCCTTACTAACTTAAGCGCATGAAGTAAGCTTTTGCAAGATCCCAACCCTTTGGGAATCCTCTGCCGTCGCGTTCTATTTTGTAACCACATTTTGGTAACTCTAGGTAATGGTTTCTCATGGTAATGGAGCAAGAACAATCCTGGTGTTATCAATGTTAAACGATGTGTGTTGAAGACGACTAGGATATTAAGTATAACTATTTTGTTAACTTTTTTGATAGATGACATGTTAGAGCATTCCTAGTCACAGTTCTCTTTTTTGGAACTCAAACTTTTCAAATCAGCAAAAGTTTCAATTTTTTGAAACTTGCATTTCATCACTCCTCAGCCTCATGAAACTCTAATTAGAATTACTCAATAAAAAATTTTATCGTGAACCCACTTCATAACGCACAACCCCTTTTTTTAATCATATAAAAATTATATATTAATCCAAAAAAAAGAAAAAATCAAAAACATATTAAAAAAGAAAAAGTTTACCTCGCGTGGTGAAACCGGGCAAAGTTCCACCACGCATGGCAATTATCTGCTCCACTTATAGCATGTGGAGACATGGCCCAAGTAAGGCCCGCGTTCCTTTCTCCATATCTGGCTGCGAATGCTCTTACAAATCTTATTGTCAGTTCCTGCAATCACATTTATTATCACAAAGCACTCATTTGTTTGGTGCTTAATATTATTGAAGTCTAATTTTTCAATCAAAATTGTAATAATTGGTGGAGAGCCAATTTTTATCTCACATATTAATTAAGAAATAAAATTTTCATGTATTCCTAAGATTTAAGAATACAGATAAGACAAAAACAACAATAAAAAAATTACATATTCAGATATTCTTTTACTGACAATGTCCATTTCCCGTGTTCCTTCTTCTTGCTGTGTACTGTGTACGCACCCGCGCATTCTAGCTTACTCAACCTTAACAGGGTGTTTCCTCAATAGCAATATAAAACTGCAATAAGCCCATATTTTAGATGGAAATATGAAAATAAAATAAAAGAATTTCTTGTGTGCTGAACAAATCTAGGGAAGATAAGCCAATGTTTACATTTCTACTTCAGATTATTTTACATGATGTAATGAAAAACAATACATACGTAATGGCATTTTTGAAATTGGCAATTCTGTGATCTACTTGGAACAGATAACATAAAAGTAACGAGACGACAAGGATAAAGCACCCAGTATGCATGAAGCCTGTCATCTACAGGAGTAGAACCAATCTTTATATCAGAAAACTGTTTGCCTTCCTCACTTCTGAATCAATCAGCACATAGCGCGATTGAGTGGCTTTCTGAAGCATGTCGACTACCTCAATAAAAGCCAATTTCAATCTAGGCGCTGTCTCCAAAAGACATTAAAGGGTTAGGATTGGCCTCTTACGTTAACGTGCAAAAATTGCTCACTTCCTAATCTTATTATCTCTGCTCATAGAGAGCAACTCGAGGCTTCGAACAGCATCATCAAGAGCAGCTTTATTGGCAGTTGGAGCACGAGAAGCGACTCCCAACCTGCTGCTAGGTTCAGACCCCGGTTTAAGTCTTTGACTACTGGATAGGCGACTACTGGTCGAGGCTAAGCGGTTTGTTCGTTCACCCAGCCCACCAGAGGAGCTTGGCCTGCTACTTGAAGCAATGACCCTCCTCGATGTGCTGCTGGCTCGTGTAGAACTGCCACCTCTCACAGAATCAGGCTGCCGAAAATGGAGAACTATCAGTCAGTTTTTTTGCGCCCCCCCGGGCCTCCACGCCCTCTCAAATCATTGAAGCATGCAGTTACTCAACGTACCAGCATTGAGAAACAATCACGGCACCAGTTTACAAGTCAGTTCAGAAAAGTAGCAACAAGCCTTCCTAATAAGGCGAGGGTGCAAAGGCGTACTAATTGACTTACACATGGGCATTTCAGAAGGTAAGGATAGGATTACTTTTCAGTTAGGTTGGAGCAAGTTGATCTACTCATATTAGGTGAATTCAGATTGGATTGGTCCAGGTTTGGCTCATATTTGAGTCAAGAAAATGCATATCTTCTTTTTTTTCTGATCTTTTTTCCTTGTTTTTTTTTTTGGGGGGGGGGGGGTTGCAAAGTAAATCAGATTTTGCTAGCAGCTAACTGCAAAAAGCCACCAATACGATTAGAGCCTAAACACTCAATTGAGATTGTTAAGGCAGATTTTGAAAAGGTTTTCTTCAGTTATGTTAGGGTCTAGATTCCCACGGTTTTAGGTTGATCAAATTTAGCAATACACAGGTCAATTTTGCCAAGGACCAGGTATCAACTTCACAGATCTTTAGCAAGTTTTATATCTTTGATGTACCAGATCTTTCGGGGTTACAACATCAGTTGACTTGTGTCTTGATGAGTCACCGTGCAGGCCAGATGAATTTCTCCTCGAAAAAGCCTCAACAGCTCCAGACAATCTTTCACGAACCTCTTTTCCTGTGAAAACAGCATATGCATTGATACCACCCTAGATGGACCAAGAATTCAATTAATTGCAAAAGCTCACTCAACCCATCCTCCAGGGAAAAGAAAATCATAAAAAAGGAAAAGGAAACAATAGAATCATAACTAAGCCAAGATCCAACCCTGACAAATGAAAGAACATAAAATGTTATTGAGGAAGGGGGGGGGGGACCAAGCTAAGCTTCTCTGAGCCTCTGACTAGGAAATTTCACCTTGTCAACCCACTGAAGCAATCAGATAAAGAATAAACCTGGATGCTTCTCTGTTTTCTCTGCAGATAGTCCAGCATTTGTACTTGTTTTTCCGCCAGGTGCCTGAAATGCCACCCAAAAAACATAGATTTCACAAACTTGTTGCTGAAACTGATTATCAAGACACTAAACCAGGACTAGCCTTTAGTCTCGAACTGGCACCAAGCTGAGGATACTTCAGTATTGTCCAGTCAAAAACATAGTCAAATTGATAGCCTGCAATTGTCAACCAGGTCAAAACTATGATATGAAAAATATATTGCAAGATCTCTTATAGTAATGTGAGCCGAATGAGAGCATAGGATAAAAATCCATAGACTGTATATGACAGACAATGTTTGTTACTTTCCAGGCTTTTCTCGCACAGACAGCTCCAATGCTACAAGGACTTGGGGACAAACTGAAGTGATACTTTCACAATCCTCTTTCCCTCTTCTTTTCTTCAAGGGTGGCTTCTTCTTCCTTTTTTTTGGCCCCCGGGGGGGGGGGGTAGGGGTAGGAGGATGTCAGACTGTACATAGCCTTACCCTATAGTTATAATTGGATTATATATATTCTATTTCATTTGAACCCTAGACTTGAAACATTAACTATATGCGTCCACCAACACAAAAGGGTCAAGGGCAATTTAGTAAGACATTTTCCTTCGATCCAATCGACTTCATTCTTTTTAGTTCATCCCTGAATCAGGTGTCTGAGGTGAGACTTTACTAAAGAAAAACAGGAGCTACATTTTTTGGGCTTCCAATCCCAACTTTGCCAGTGGTCCTTAACCAAAAACCATACAACACCATAGAAAAACATCATATGATCATCATCGTATTTTCAAGACATCTTGACGACACAAATAAAGGAAGAACTAGGGCAAACTGACAAAATATGTACTCATCTGACATAATTCAATAATTGTCAGGAATGAATCATTATGTAATTGTTGAGAGTTTGACACATCCTATCCTCACTCAACCAGTCCGATACAAGAGGCACTATTTGCCATACATCATGGCACTACATCTAGAAATGAATGGACATGCGTCAAGGTCTCAAGGATTCAGTTGGAAAGAAGAAACAATGACATGCTTTGCATTAACTAATACTGCTTAACTACTAATTGATTGCCATCTTTTACCTTATTCAAGTGTGAGCTGTTCCCGTCAAAACCCTCTCCCCTCTTTCCCCAGGCCAAAAAAGTTCCCCATCCCTTAGTTAAAAAAGGGGTAATGAATTCGCTAGTTTAAATATGAAACACCAATGGTCCAAATTGCACTTACAAACAACCACATATGAACCAGAAAACACTATAAGTAATGAGCAAAAGACAGCAAAATTAAGAAGAAAACTACAAATCGAGATAAACCTTCTAAATGGAAAGTACGACCGTTGCTGCAAAAGCAAAGGACTACGACAAAATAGCAGGATCAGATCAAGTGCAGTCAAGAGCAAGTCTACAGAAAGTACCTTCTCGAATAAACAAATCTCGGAAGAGCCTCTTCAAGTATGAATAATCAGGCTTGTCCTCGAAACGAAGTGACCGACAATAATGGAAGTATGATGTAAATTCTGCTGGATACGACTTGCAAAGAACCTTCCAACAAAATTGCAGTATTTCACTATTAAGTTCAAGAGAAAGCCAAAGCTTTTAAACAAAGTAGAACATGGAATACTACTCCCTCTGTCCTCAAAAACCTGTCAAACTTTGGAAAGATAAAATTTAAGGGAACATAATTTATTTCTCAGAACTTTTTCCCTACATAAAGCGACTTTGACGATATTTTTGGGGCATTTAGAAAAGAAATTTTTACTGGGACAGAGTGAGTATAAACTAGGCTTTCATCATGGAAATGAAAAGGTTCATACATAAGAACTCGAAATTGAATTGTTCATAACAATAGAGCATGATAATGTATGCTAGTGGTTAGAGTACATCAAGGTTGGGGGGTTCGATTCTCATCTAGCACAACCATTATACTGTACGAGCAGGCTCCCAGCCCCAGGTCTTGACTCCTAGTTGGGGCCAATGAGGGGGGGGGGGAGGAAAAAAACCCTGTTGACACATCATACTCATTGGTGGAGAAAAGTCATTATTTTTTACTTGTAATTGGCTGATTCCATATCAGTGCACATTTCTGGAAGCAAATAAAAATTATATTGGTATATATCTAATTTAATATATTAACATCCTTTAGTAACAAACCTTGGCAGATTAATCATCCTCATATATCTAATTTAGCCTTCAAATTCAAATTCGAAGAAATGCGGGGTAAAGCCAAATCAGCATCTAAAATATCTTTCTTACCCATCTAAAAAAATCTGTAATACCATCATGACTTGAAAAAAATTAAGTACAAGGTCGCTCATCCTCAAAGGTTAACAAAAGAGAAAATGTTGCATAATTCATCAGTTCACGGGCATTCTGAAATTGAAACAAAGGGAATTTCAAAAATCTTGGAACTGTATATCTAAAAATTCAGTTGACTCTAAGAATGAAAAATCAGTTTAAACTGTCCTAATTGAAACCAGATATTGAAGAGCGCTCTAACGCCTTGTTTCCATTGTCCCAGGTTTTCCTTCTGCCGACATTTAATAATTCACAGAAAGATTTCCCAAGGTAGGATTCACATTTTAGACCACAAGTTTCAGAGTACACGTAACTGTTGTACTATAACAGGCTAATAGTGGTTCATCTGCTCCCATATAACGTGCTTATTTACGGAATTACAAGCCTCTGGATATATATCTTGTCACCAGATTATCAAATGATCTCCACATGTCCAGCGAATTAACTAAGAAACCATGCTACTAAGCACGGTTGCATGAGCTTTATTCCTACTAATACTCAATTTGTGCCACAGGTTTGTCCCACCTTACCTCCAAGGTCAATAGAGCTTCTAAGCACAATTGCACTTACAATAACGACTATCGATCACTCCTTAGATTCCAAATATTGGTTCTATTAGGCATTCATTACTTCCAAATTGATGGCAACAGGTTGAAAACTGGGTCATTCTAGTTAGATCGACTTCAGATTGGATCAGAACAGGGTCATTGAATATTTGTCTTAGCTCATGTCATTTTGTAATTACTTTGGATTAAGGTTGCCTGTTTTCACGTAAGGTTTGGGTACGATATCAGGTCATTCATGCAGTATCAGGTATCAGCAACAGGCCTGTTTTGACAGGTTTAGATGGTACAACCTGGCAATTAGCACACATTGTCTAGAGTGTGCACCTATCTTTATATATTTTCTCCCAAACAAGTAGTGCCTTCAAACATGAACAATATGTTGTTCTGATATGTCATAACATTGAACTCGATGGTGAATTATTTATTAAGTGGGAGGAAATATCAGGCGATACCACAATCAAGCATAATGACACAATGGCTGCTCAAACGAAAGACAATTGTAACTGGGTGAACGGAACCAAACACGAACTTGAGAGTAGCATGAATCAAAACTCATGTTATGAAGGAAAAAGGCACTAAAACACCACTCACATAAGCTGGTATGAATATTCAAAAGGTCTAGAAATATAAATATTGAGACCTCTATAGGTGTAAGCATCTTCTTCTCGCTAATTTTGTCATACTTCTGCTTCTTGGTCCCTGCTTTTAATCCCTGCCATGGAAGGCTGATCCCAGCAATTGGAAAACAGACAGAAATCCAAAAGAAATAACATAAGGATGACATGCCCACTAAAGAAGTAAAAAAAAAAAAAAAAAGGCCAAAAAAAAGGAAGAAATGAACAATGCAGGATCAAATCTTGGCACGACCTTCCTCTCAGTAAATACATAAGCACGTAACCAAGAGACTCCAGATCATCCCGTCGGCTTTGCTCTGTGCACAAATAAGATAACCAGATTGCCCATAACAACAAATATTTCTATCACAGAAAAAAAGGAGCAGAAGAGAAACAAATTGCAGTTCCTACCTACACCGAGATGAGTGTTAACGCTAGCATAGCGAGCAGTGCCTGTAAGATTCTTGTTTTCCCTGAGTAGAGTTCAACATGAATGAAAAAACATAGTCAAGTTCAATCTTACGAGACTAAGAGAAACAACTCTTTCTCAGAAAAAAGAAATGGGATGGGCCCAGAATGAAATCAGAAATTTTCTTAAAAAAGAACGACTTTATTATTTATGAGAAAACAAATGGACTATAACATGGCTTATCACAACTTGCATGAAATGATAAAAGAGATCCTTCTTGAAGACGACATGGAGAATTTGCACAGTGCATAGGGAAAGTCACAAGCAAACAAGGCACTGCAAGTGCAAGCATGTTCAACTAGCACTTGCAGTCCCTGAAGAACCTATTTAAAAACACACATACACATGCACACATGGTTAAGAGGAGAGGTACGCTGGGAGGACCTTTTTTTGGAAGACAAGCATGCAAATGCATATTTTAGGATGTTCACTGACATCAAAATATTTACTACAACAAAGAAGCGTAATAAGTAAGGCAAAAATACTGCAAATATTCAATGAAACAGAAGGAGATTCTATTTCATTTCCAAATCCTAGTCAACTTCCCAAGGGAAAGGATTTGCCTGACAACGATCTTCCTCCCTATAGATATTTAAGAACTCATTTAAATATAACAATATATGGATTGTTTCTTTAACACATAACGAGAAACATGTCATACCGATACGGTATGTGCTTGTGAGTCTGAAGATCTCTGTACTTCTTTGCTAGACCATAATCAATTATGTAAACCTGCAATACACCAAGAGTAGTTCACATAAATTATGGAATACATGCTTTGCATTTAGCTTGAGTGACCAAAGAATGTGAATCAAGCACTGCCAAGAGAAATTCCATTCTTCAAGGTGAAGTAAGAAAAGAGTAAATTGCTAAGACAAACAATTTTAATGTGGGTAGTGAAATTGCTCATTCGAATCCATGCAGTGGCCAATTACATTTCTTCATGGATAAATGGAATTTAACTTGTCAACATGTATCTTCAATTTTTTTGGAAACAGTAAAGACCTCACTTTATTTCTGAATGCTGAATCTACAAAATCCTTGAAATTATATCAGATTACAACAGTTATTGTCGACATTCCATTCTTCCATCTAAAAGCAACATGTGCACGAAAGCCCTCTAGATAGAATCTTATCTAAAGAAGCAGGGAAACCAATGGTTTTCTAGCAGGAACTTGAATACTCCCTAAAATCCAGAATATGTTAGAACGAAATTCTCCAACAATTTGACGACAGCTAAACTCAATTGGTAATTTGTTTCTTTTGCTTTGGTATTTGCTGGTAACAAATCAAACTGAATATCTTCAAGAATGAAAAGGCACATCATCTTGACAAACATATTTAATAACTGGTTAGCATAAGAGAAATTGGAGTTGCTGCCCCGGGGGGGGGGGGGGGGGGGGGCAGATACTCTTTGTAACCTGTGGCTCACAATATTTTTCCCTCTATTTTTTTCCCCCCTCTGTTTTGAGGTTTTGGAGAGTCCACATAGAAATTTGGTAAATGAAGAAGATCGCATAGCGTAGAAGGAGAACAAGTCAGAATACAATGGAGCAAATGCTAACTCAATCCCATATGCACTAGTATTTTAGCATATTGATTTAATTCTCTCAAATTATGAATTAATTACACAGCTGAGAGTCAGCAAGACCAAGCTTCAGCAATGCTCTTATGCCCAAAGCGTAAACTGTGAGTCCTTACCCAAGATGGCCTATTCCTTTATCAGATATCCAAGCTTAAGAAGTATAGTGGTCTTCGTTAATAATAAGTAAATGCAAAGAGTGAATCAGCCTAAATACTACAGCATTATTTGGGATCCCAATTCGTCATTTTGTTTTCTTTCTTTTTTTTTCTCCTCTACAACTTCCCTCCGCAAAATAATGGTGATTCAGACAATACTTGCTCAACTAAGTTCAAAAGACAAAGTAAAAGAATTGCAGAATTGAGAGAAGGGCACGTCATTCAAACCCTTCTATCTCCTCAAACGCATTCCTTCAGATATACAACAACCCACAAATTAGATCACTGAGGCTGCAACATGTGAGCCCAGTCATAACTCTTAATCTTGGTAGTTAGAGACACCCTGTTCCAAACATGATCCATTTGAAAATAGCTTCATTTGAGAACTCCTCAAAACAAAGGATCATTTTGGGGCAAATGTTGAACACCTACTTGAAACCTATGTTATAAGCACTCTGCATTGTACATTAACCACACCTATGGTGAACACTCGGTGCTTGCACATGGGCACAACACTTGGACACTTCACTTAGACTAGCAGAACCTAAAGCTTTCAGACAAATAGCTGAGTTTAACAATAGGACACATAGGTGTAATTGGACACTTGTACCTGAGTATAGCTTGAAAATAGTCATTCATCAGAAGATGGAATCATCATCACATATTGGAAGTCCTGATCAAATAGATTCAGCTACTTCACGGACGCCAATGAAAACAGTTCTCTGCAATCATTATACTCCCTACTTGCATAATACTTCATGAAGGATACACTATCAACATTTCATGTTGCAACCTTCTAATCCCGTAACTAAGGGAGACGGCAAACAGCAGAATTTTCTGCAACTAATTCCTAGTGCTGGTTAATATCACTAACAACCTAAACCTCCAAATCCTACATCCTCCATAAACATGTTTGACAACCATAGGTCTGAAACTCCGTCTGGCACAAGGAGTTTCATGAAAAAAACACAACTGCACTAAATCAATTAAACGGATAAGAGCATCACTTCAAATGGTCACAGTACCAACTATGCTTGTGGAAATAAAACGGAAAACTTGAAAGTGAGCAGCATATGTACGAATTATCATCGGCAAGTCAGAACTTCCAGGAGTTAATTCTTTAGGAGAAGGATTAGGAAAGCATAATAGCAGAAATTCACCATTTATGAGTGCTAATTCTTAAAATTTGATATACAGTACAGGAAGTATAATAGGCACCTGGTTTGCTTTGCGTCCTAGACCCATCAAAAAATTGTCAGGTTTTATATCGCGATGAAGAAAACCCCTTGAATGCATGTACTCAACTCTGCTGATCTACAATAAAATGAAAGATATCAATCATTACATGGGAAAAGGGAGCATAAAAGTTACTTTAGAACTATTAACTTTTTAGCAACCAAACTTTTTTGCTTTAACTTCTACCCTTGCTTGTGTCTGTATCTACAGCGTAGTCCTCATTTTGCCTGGAATCAGATAAGCATGCTAATGTGGCAACCAAGTTTTTCAGGAAACCTGAAGATTGACCCTCATCATTCTTGGTCTCTCCTCAAACCCACCCCAACCCCACTCCAACACCTATAAGTAACCTGCTAGCCTGCTGATAGCTAGTGACCCCAGGTAAGGGGGTTGACGCCCTCGAATCAACTTCTATCATTCATAAATAAGCCAGTCAACTTAATGCGGGACCATCAGCAACTACTCTAGCATAGTGGTTAGAGATGGAGTTCTAAGGATGGAGCAGTTGAGAGGTGTCGACTGATCTAAACCCTTGTATAGATTTAACAGCAGGGTTAGGACTGTATTCTCTCTTCAAAAGGCAAATAAATAAACAGAAAAGCTAACTGAGCAAACTACAAAATAAATGAAGCCATAATGGAACTTTATTACTCCAGTCACATGTGTTTTTTTTTTTTTTTTTTTTTTTTGGGAAAAAGACTCCAGTCACATGTTTCAGTAGAGTTGGTAGGTAACTATTAATAAGTTATACAGAAGGGGACAAAAACGTTAATACTAAAATCCAGAGTTTCAAATAAATTCACTACAATTTGGGATACTAGAAAGTCCAAAGTTCAATTAATCAAGTGTTAGAAAGACAAGACAAATATACATACCAACTGATCAGCAAGCATCAACACAGTCTTCAAAGACAACCTGCGGTTGCAGTAATTGAAGAGGTCTTCCAAGCTAGGTCCAAGAAGGTCAATAACCATGACATTGTAGTCACCCTCAACTCCAAACCACTTTAAATGAGGTATCCCCGCTATAAATAAACAAAACAAAGCATGAGACATTAAGCATTGTCAGATACTCAGATATTGTTTGAGGAGCAGAACTTTTCTGGATCAAAGAGTTCAAAGGCACAAGAAATTGAACAGCTTACTTCCTTCTTGAAGAAGCATGTATAATTTGGACTCATAGTGAAGTTGTGGATGCCTTGTTTTAACAGATTCCTGAGGATGCCAAACATAGTAAGATCACTTGACAATTCAAAGCGAATATCGGAAAAGATATTTCACCAATCCAAAAATATAAATATCTATAAAGGACTGCTAGCAGCAAGATCAACATTGGATATCAATGATGACGCTGAACTGTGAATCAGAGATGTGATGATGTTGTGGCTGCTTTCTGCTGTTATTGTACAAAGATCAAAAAATTTAAATGCTCCCCCATAGGAAATGAGATGGACCAAAATGAAGAAGATAAGAAGCTGATTAGGCCAATAATTATGATCATCTATCCAGATTTATCGGACGATCCTTGAACTTCAAGTATGTCTACAATAAATTATCTCGTGCACTTGACAGAACTTAGAATTGCTACAACATGTTCCGACACTAGTCTGCTTCCACGCTTGATGTATATTATTGTCCCTAATAAGAAAACAAAAGTTACCCCTAAAGTGCACTTTATGATATTAAGTGAGCCACTGGCTCATTACTACCTGTTAAGCTATAATTTGCCTCCTTCCTGAAACCTCTACACCTGTATCAACAAACTTCTTTGACTTCAACGGAGTGAACTCCTAAATGAGGGTTTTAAGCATCACTGTGTACATCATATGCAACTTGCTCAGAAGCAAAGCCTCATTACAATAATTATCAACATTGAGGACCGATTTAGCTGGGAAAATGAGTTTTGGCAGTGAACTAGACACCAAGTCAGTTGAGTCCGGTTGAAACTGGGGAAAACAGTGAGGTCCGAAATCCCTATTGTTTCTGTGGAATTTGCTAATGCAGACAATTCTTTGATATGTACAGAACTACACAAGAAATTGAAATAGATAAACGTGGGCTCTCCATTCATATCTCGATCATCCCCACCCCCTTCAGTGTTGGGATTACTGAATCAACAAGAGAAAGGTCCTGAGATACATATACTAATAATTTGCCAAAAATATTGCCCCATCAAAGCATCCAGGGTGCCTGTTAAATCTTATACTGAGCTTCTCAGTTCCCTCAATAAGGATAGATGATGGAAAAGAGCAATCCAAGAAACCGACAAAATAACTTTAAAAAACACTTGGAGTATAAAAACAGATTCTAAGCTTTCCAAGCACAACATATACAATTGAGGAATTGGTACCCAGATCAAGAAGAAATTCAATTTGGGCCCTTTGTCCCTACTCAAAAATGAAGGCTGTATAAAGGTTCATGCCTGTCTCTCACTCAATGTGGGTCTCTTGTTCAATGATCAAATGTCTGAAATCCTAAACAACATCATTCTTGACTGCAAATTATCTCCTGTCCCAGAAGGGCAGCATGCTTATAAGGTCAAAAAAGGTCCCAAATCAGAAATCGGATTCCTCAAACAAATCAGTCATGATGCAAGACAAGGATCCAGGATTAAGGAGATATGGGTATCTCTTAATATTTCCATATGTGAAGTATTTGACATTTTATTATCTTGGTGGTTTATCTTTTAGGAATAGCTTATCTTTTAGTTATCATCTTAGGTAGAGAATTATATCTTTGTCATGTTGTTTATCTTTTAGTTTCCTTTATTGTCTCCATTTAAACTCCCCATTATGCATTAGGGAGTTAGATTTGAATGAATTAAATTCAATTTAGAATTATTTGTGAGTGTTCACTTGTTTTTGTGAATTTCCTCGGTGTAGGAATTGCTCCCAGAGCAACTTACATCAAATTTGGTACCAAAGCTACTCTACTTGATCCCGGCCACTGCTAATTTTCTCTTTGCTTTCTGTCCTTTTTTTCCTCAAATCAGCCAAAAAAAATAGAGAGAGAGAGAGAGAGAGAGAGAGAGAGAGAGAGACCTAACACAAAACCAGTCTGTGCCAGTTAAGCCTTCGAATCATCACCCAGTATCATCCGATCACCACACACTGACTGCCTTCTGCCCAGCGACAGCCATAACACTGGCTTCGCCACAAGGCATGCTGTTCGCCGAAATTCTTTTCGATTAATGCTGTTTTTGTTCACCTGTTTCTGTTTGCTGTCATTGTTGTGTCACTGCTGCGACCATGGCTTGGTGTCAAAAGCATCATCGAGCACTATTTGTGATTATTCACGATAAAGAACTCCTTATTACAGCTAATGTTCTATACCGCGTTTTCTCTTCTTGTAGGGATGTGGAAAACACTGCTAGATTTCGAACAATGGGTGATGTTCATACTTGGGTAAATTTTTATTCACCTGAAGATGCTACAGATGCATACTGCTTGCTTTAAGGTTGTTAGATTTATGAAGGATGTTGCGAGTTAGATCTTACTTTGCTAGTGAGTTCATTTGTGGGTGTAAACCTTACATTCCTAGGTATAACCTGGATTATAAGCCCCCTTGAACTCCTTCAATACCATGGAAACTTCCCCCTCCAAGGTCTTCTGGGAAGCAACCACCTTTTTATTTGAATGAGACAAATCGGATCTATTATGGTGTGCATGATAGTAGATTTATTTATCATTGAGGATAAGAAAGAGGAGACTCTTGAAGATGGGTATATGAAAGGAGATGTCCAAGTACAAAAGCATCCTCAGCTTTCATATATCACCAGGTGAAATGATTTTAACAACTTTGTCGGATGGAAATGAAGTGCACTATGAGAGAATATTCATTGGAGATAGCAATGTCAAAACTTTTACCAGAGAAACTGATAAAGAGGACGTCCGAGCATTGGTACAAGTGACCGAAGAGTCAAAGACATTAGAAAACAACTGTTTCAACATCCCTCTTGAATTTTCACTGGACGTTCAAGAATCAGACCACAAGCAAAGACAATCCAATATGGACCAAGTAGTTAGCATACATGCTGAATATGCTGAATTCCCCTCATTACTTTTTCGAGAAAAACACTATACATCCATTGTTGGCATGCTGCTTAATGATGTAGAAGATTCCAAGGCTAGAGTTTCAGCAAAAGTGCAACGACTTTAAAACATTTTTTTTCATATTCTTCTCTGGCCCTTGTCATTTCAAAATTCTAGGACGAGTTTTTCCCAACGGGGGAGAATAATGCAAGACAAAGATAGAGGAATAAGGAGATATGGGTATATTTTAGTATGTCCATATGTTAAGTATTTGATATTCTATTATCTTGGTAGTTTATCTTTTAGGAATAGCTTATCTTTTAGTTATCATCTTAGATAGGAAATAATATCTTTGTGATCTTGTTTATCTTTTAGTTTCCTTATTGTTTTTGGTTGCTTCTCTATTATCTTTAGTTTTCCTTATTGTTTTTGGTCGCTTCTCTATTTAAACTCCCTATTATGCGTTAGGGAGTCAAACTTGAATGAATTAAATTGAATTGAGAATTATTTGGGAGTGTTCCCTTGTTTGAGTGTGAATTTCCCCGATGTAGGAACCACTCTTAGAGTGTGCTAAATCATTAGTCCTAAGAGCGATTCCTACATCATCAGTCCTTTACCTTCTTATACTTAGCAAGTGACTCCCATCAAACACATGGCAGCAGTGACTCTGACATATTGCCTTTTGCAGTCCTCTTGTTGAAAGACCAAGTTCAAACTGGAATCTAGAACACACAGCATATTCAAAAGGATAATGTTTTATTCATATCTCTTTCAAACTCTTGTGATTTCATTATAGATAGGCATAAAACTGAGTGTGATAAAGAATAATGCATCTAACATTATTATACATGCTACTCCTCTCTCAATACCTTCTGAAATGGCAGAAATTCACCTCATACACCTAAGAGCAATCAAACAAAAGGCACAACCCTGTAGTTTATTTATGCAATTGCTAGTGGACAGCCATTGAATTTCACACAACAAGGATTTTAGCGTCTCATATGATTGCAGAGAGTAATTAGTCTCTAAGAAGCACCACTGCATAGAACATGAATGAATTAAATTCTCCAACAGAGCTAGAAAAGAGAATGCACGAAGAAATTTTATTTCTTTCATGAAAAACCAAATATTTAATATACTTTAGAGATGTCAGCCGAGGAAGCAGTTCTATGGAAATAAATTTAGCACCTGATCTTCCTTCACATGTTAAATGAATGAGCCTAAATGCAAGGTGATAGGCCCAACCGGCCAACACCTACCCTTTGTTTAGCTACTAATCACCCCTCAGTGTATCAGGTTCCTCATTGTTATTGCTTAGTCAAATTACAAACCAGGGACCTACCTACAGATATTCAAAGATGATGCAAAATATTCCAAAGTAAATATGAATATTCCCAAATGAATAGCTTTTTATCATTCTCAATAGCCAGAAAGAAGAATCAGTCAACAAAAAGCAGACATACCAATTTGACAGCAACTTCCTCTCCATTTTGTATGTTGACACCTAATCCAATCAATAAGATTAATGCCAAAATAAATAAATAAAACATTGCCTGGCCATATAGAAAGAACAACAAGAAGAAGATGGTCAGAAATGAGAAAAAGGGTTTGCAACAACATACCCAGATGAAGCTCCCCAAAAGAACCACTCCCAATCTTACGACCCAGCTTATACTTTCCTCCAACAACGAGATCCATCATACCACCCGCATATAACCCAATTAAAAGCAACTATTTCAACCTCTCAAAGGAATCCCAAAGGGTGGGTTCCTTCACTTTCTCATTCTGACCCCTTTTGGCAAATCAATTAAATCTACCCAAACCCAACAAGAATCAGAAAAAGTTTCTCACAATTTTCTCTCCTCAAACGAACTGGGCGGCATCATAGGCTCAGAGTAACAACAATACCAACTGATCTGATTCCAACCCAATATCAAAAATCTTGAAATCCACCCACATTACTCCACAAAACAATCAAAGGTAGAAACTTTTGAGCAACAAATAATACAATAAGCCAAAGATGAGGCAATTGATAACCGAAATGAAATCAAATGCACAGTTCAATTGAAACCCGAATGAGCAAATAATTCAAAGACCCAGAAGCCAAATTTTTGCGAGAGAAATCAAGATACCAAGAAGGATTGGGGGGGGGGGGGGAGGGAGGGAGGGAGAGATGGTGGGCAATGCGGAGGGGGAGGCTTTTTTATCCCTCCTCTTTTATGAGTTTCATCAAACAAACGATTTGTACCCGTGTTTTTTTTTTCCTTTTGTTTTATTCTGTTTTTCCCTCCTCTGTGATACTTCTCTCCCCACCACCAGTGCTGCCCTCTGCACAGCGATTTGATTTCTCCGGAATGAAAAACATTGGGTGAACAGCTTATATACCTTGATTTTTTACGTGCATTTCCTGTTCCAAGATGCGAGCTGATACTGGGTTGGGGAACTACAAAATGGTGAAGGAAGCTGGCACGTGTAAATTTCATGGGGAAAAAGATAACTAGCCGACCAACCAATCATTGGCAATGTTTATCAGACTAGGCAGCATGTGCTAAAATAACTTTCTATTCCTGCTTCCTTTGTTTTTTTTTTTAAAATTATAACTGATGTTATTTAAAGTAATTATATTTTGTGTTTGTTACCTTATCTATTAAATAATTTTCAACTTAAAATATTTTCTTAAAATTTTTTTACGTGAATTTATTAGAATTGATCTTCACATGAGAAGTTATGTATGTAGAGGTAAGACTGCCTACATTTGGATCTTTCTAAACTATACGAAAGCGGCGCTCATGCTAGGAGGAGTTGTTGTTGTTGTCGTTTCTGCTTCCTTTGTTTTGATGGTCTCATGGTGAGACAAACGAAAGGTTTTGATTTATGAAATCTCTATGTCAAAATTCTACCAATTGTTACCATGTCAAGGGAAACATTAACTGTTCGAATAGTTTGTATCTATTTAAAGGAAAATTATACCGTAGTCCTATAGGCGTACACGACCTTTACTTTCAAATTCTAGCAACTTTTGCCATGTCAGCGGAAACATTGAAATTATATCGCACTCTCATGAGAGTATAGGTCAACTTGTGCCTGCAACCCAAAAATAATTTGTCCTCTGCATGGTGGCATTATGTGCGTGTCACTAATAACGCACACAGAATATGTAATTGATGCACACAAGAATTAATATTGACGCACACTAGACATAATAGTTATGCACGCAATATATTTTTCTTATGCACCATATACTTTGATACTGATGCACATAATATACTTTTAATGCTCACCAAGTATATACTACGCTCACCCACACATGATGCTGATGTATATCAAACATGATACTGACGCATGTCATGTATTTCGTTTATACACCATATATTTTGGGTTTAGTTTGGTAGCTCCCCCTCCTTGAGCTGTCAACCCCATGTTTCAAAGAAGCAATCCTCGCCCCACTACGCTTCCTAATAGTTAATGTATCTTATTTTAATAAATAATTATTTATGTTGTATATTATCGTGGACGGAAACTACATGCGTATTTATGTTGGGTGTAAATCAATATGTTTGATGCGTATTTGGTGTGCAAATAATATATACTGCGCTCACCCACATATAATGCTGATGCATATGAAACGTAATACTTATGCATGCCATGCATTTTCTTTATACACCATACGCTTTGGGTTTAGTTGGGTAGCTCCCCATCCTTGAGCTGTCAACTCCATATTTCAAAGAAGCAATCCTCGCCCCACTACACTTCCTAATAGTTAATGCATCTTATTTTAACAAATAGTTATTTATGTAATATATTGTCATGGACGGAACGTACATGCGTATTTATGTTGCGTGTAAATCAATAATATTTTTGATGTGCATCATTTATATATTTGGTGTGCAATATAGCTTGCATAGTGGCCTAGATTTTTATGAATGAGGGTATACAAAACAAAATTGAGCTCATAATTCAGTTGTGTTTTTTATCTCAACATTGAAGATATTGTATTCAACTAATTTTGATTTATAATGAGTACCTGAAAAATTTGGCGAGCATTTATATTACATTTAATGAGTATTAATAGTGTGTATGTCGAGCAATTGAACTATATTTAGTGAGCATTACTATAATATTCAGTGGACATTAGTATTAAATTTGATGAATATTAGTATCATAGTTGATGATCATTATGATACGCATATCATTTTGGGTATTATTTATAATAAATAAAATTAAAGCAAAACAAATAGATAAACTAAAATCCATAAAAACAATAACTTGCAATATATATGGAGAACATTTACCCTATATATATTGAAAAAAATATGAAGTATATTATAAACAGTTATGAAAAAAGAAAAAGAAGAAGCTAGAGAAACAAATCAAACACTCGGAATATAAATATTGTATGCGCAAAATATATGATTCACATCGGTTTTATTTTTGATTTGCGTCAGTAATATATTTGTTATGCATCAATTATGTATTTGGTACGAAATATCATGTGTACACTAATGTTCGCACACTGGGAGCAGGCTGTTGTTTTTGGGCTACGCTTTAGGCTGAGATTAAGGATGTCAATGAGTTGCACTTGTAATGGATGTTAATGGGAGAGAGCATACCAACTAAAGTGGCCATCAAAAAGAGGATTTTCAAGCAGGCCAAAATACTAATGGGATTCCTTTCAACCCTTTTGTTGACCCCAACAACATTCCAAGCATGCAGTTTAACCAAAATATCCCTCAAAGTTCTATATTCCCAAAATGTTGACGAGAATTTGTTTCACAACCAAATGACTCCCACCACTCAACCTATAGGAGGATTTATGGCCAAACAATTCGGTTCATGTATCCTCATGACACCATTAGGGAACTCCAATTTTGTGCAACCATACATTCCAACTTATAATGAAGAAAGGAGTCAGGATCAAACTGAAGATGTTTCAAGCCATGGAAGCATGACTAATAAGATGTTAATCAAGCCAGAAGGTAAAGAACAAGTAGTTAAACTTTATCATCTATATATTACGAACAAAAATATCTATTTGTATGTTTGTTGTGAACAAAAATATCTAACTGTATGTTTGTTATTTGCAAACTTCTATCCCTATGATGTGGTGTTCGAAAATATGAAGATATTTGTAAGCAAGTTTCACAGGCCTTGGCCATCATGGGGTAAAGTTCCTAAATCACAACGGGATTTGTGGTTTGGTGAGTTCAAAAAAAGATAAATTACTTAGTTTGGTATAACTATAAATATATTGCATGAGATAACATGATATATGTTTGGTTGATTTCATTTTTACAAAAGCATTTACATCGGGCTGTAGAGCATGACTTCCAAATTAGGAAGAATTTTGAGAAGAAAGGGGCTAGTAGTTTGAAGGACACTTTTGGGGAGCTAAGAAAGAATAATCAAAGGCTGGATTGGTTCTCTGATAGTACTTGAAAGTCACTTAAAGAATATTGGGCTTCTGATAAATTCCTTAACATTAGTGCACAAGTGAAGAAAAATTGAAACAGCGACCAGGATTAAGGATGACAATTAGTTAGAGAATCCCCATCCCTATTGGGGCCCCGACCTGAAGTGGGAAAAATCTCAATTCCTATTGGGGCGGAGATGGGGGTGGAAAATCAATCCCCGCTTAGGGACGGGGACAGGGATGTATGTCCAACCCCTCACCGTCTCTATTTCCCTGTCGGGGATTTATCCTCGACCCTATCCCGTCCCTGGTACCCCAATTGGTGAGAAATTGCCATCTACATTCCTGCATTTAACTAAAATTACAAAAGTATCCTTATTTTTAAAAGTTTTTAATGGAAAATGTAAGATTATCTTGGTAATTTCGCTCGTAAAAATCCTATACGTAGTGTAACTCACTCACTCTCAAGAATCCCTTCTTCACTCCTCAACAATCAGTTCCTCCTTCAGTCCTTTGTCCTCAAGACCGGCGTCTGACAATCGGCTTCGCCCTTTGGTAACCAACTCTCGTCGCTCCTCTTTCTTCATACTCGATAACCAATGTTCTCTCCTTCACCCTCACCGCCAAACAGCAGTCCGTGTCTGCCATCATGGTCTACCGCCGTTAGCCGAAGTCATTTGTCGTCTTTACTGCCGCTAGTAATGCTCCTCACTTCTTCTTTTTGGTTTTCCAAGTTCTGCCCTCAACCACTCAACCCTGACCGCCATGTTTTATTTTGTTTTCTAAGGATTATCATTGCCTTCGTCATGGTTGGTTGCCATTGCCGGTGGTTGCTGTCGTCAATGCCTCCCCCCCTTTTGGGCCTTGTTTTCTCAAGCTTAGTAATTTTTTTCTTTAGATTTATTTGCTTTCACTAATTCCCTTTCTCTACTTTTTCAGATTTGTTGTGAATGTCTGCTTGGATCTAATTGTTAGATTACTTGGATGTTGTTACATTCGTTCTTTGTTAATTGTAAGCCATGGAATGTGTGTTTGAAAAATGTTGAATATTATTGAAGATTACAAGAAAAATAGCATTAGAATTGAAGATGCTTAAAAGACATATAATCCCACAGTTATCTATTACTATGCAAGCAACCTGTTCATTTGTATGCTGAATATTTATTTTGTTTGTAGCTTGATCTGTGTTTTAGATGGTTCTTGTTGATTTGGTTTCTAGATTCATAGTTCATTTACTACATATTGATTTTGTTTGTAGCTACTGTTTGTTTTAGTATTGGTAAATGATTATTCATTTATTCTGCCCAAATATTGGTTGATTTTGGTATTGTCTGTTTGTGTTAAAATTACATTACTTTCAGACTAATGGCTAGTAGCTTCTCTGGCCACTCCAGCCCATCTCCTTGTTCTACAAAGAAAGACATAGAAAATGAAAATCCAACTCCAAATGTCAACACCACTACCAACACAGGTACAAATGTTGATTCATATGGACTCCAAATGTAATGGAGGATGATGGAACAACGTTACAACTAAGGAAAAAAAGGGAATTTATCTCAGAACTTTAAGCACATTATAGTCTTGAGGTTAGAAATGGTAAAGAGAAAGCTATTTGTAAATATTGCAAGAAAGTACTCGGAAGTGAATCTGGAAATGGAACTACACATTTGAGAGATCATTAAGATATTTGCCCTATGAGACAACATAGGGATATTGTTCAAGATTTTTTCCGAAAGAAATTAAAGGTAGAGACTTCTGGAGGGAAAAAAAAAAAAAGAGAAGATTCTTCTTGTGAATAATGTTTAGGATGAAAAAAAGGTGAGGAATGACCATTTTAGTATGGTCATAATGCATGAATACGCACCAAGTATGGTAGAACATGTTGCGTTTGGAAGGTATTCAAAGGCTCTTAACTCTTCTTTTAAGATGATATCAAGGAACACTCTCAAGAGTGATGTTTTTAAAGTGTTTGAATATGAAAAATTCAAAACAATGAGGTTGTTGGGATGAGCTAGAAGCATGGTGGCTATCACTACTTATATGTGGACTTCTGAAAATCAAAAGTGTGGTTTCATAGCCATTACTACTCATTGGGTTGATGGTTCCTGGATCTTGTAAAGTCGGATTTTTTTGAGGTATTGCATCCTTCTTTAATTGTTGTTATATATATCAATTATGCTTTATTTTTTGGGTAAATAAACTCATTTTATTTTCTTTTTTTCCCTTACTAGGTTTGCATATGTTTCCTGTTTTCATACTGCATAGGCTATTGTTGAAAAGTTGTTGAAGTGTTTTTCAAAATGAAACCTTAATAGGAGGTTATCTTCTCTCACGGTTGATAATTTTTCTTCCAATGATGCTTTAATTGGGATACTTAAAGCTAGATTGGACATAAGGGCACTTCCTTTGAAGGTTGACTTCTTCCACATGCGTTGCTGTACACATATACTTAATTTGATTGTTAAGGATGGATTGGAAATCATGGGGCGCTCAATTGAAAAGATTCATGATAGTGCAGTGCCTAAAAGAGAGGAAACTTTTAAACAATCTTATGATAGCTTAAGTATAGTTTATTGCACAAGGTTGAAACTTGATTGTAAAACAAGATGGAGTTCGACTTAGTTGATGCTTCAAATGACTCTATTATATAGAGAAGTTTTTCCGAAGTTGGCAAAAAGTGAAAGTAACTACAAATTCTTACCTAATGATGAAGAGCGGGATAAAGCTAGAGATATTTGTGAGAAGTTGGAGACTTTCTATTATGTGACTCAATTGTTTTCAAGCTCCAAGTACCCCACTTCAAATGTTTATTTTCTAAAGTGTTTGATATTAGGCTTACTTCGGATGATTGGCTTTATGATTCGAATGTGATGGTCGAAACCATGGCAAGAAAGATGTTTGACAAATGGGAGAAATATTATGATATAATTTATGACATGATGGGAATTGCATGTGTTTTGGATCCTAAATATAAGTTGAATATGTCGGAGAGTTGCAATACCACAATTTATGATTTTGATGTGTCTGACAAGGTGGATTTGGTTAAGGATACTTGTTATGCTTTGTTTCATGAATACAAGCAAAAGTTTAAGCAAGCAAGTGAAGCTCATGGTTCTATTCCTAGTGTTTCTAATGATTCCACACATGCATCTACTCTCACTTCTGAAGGTAATGGATGTAGTAAAAAGAGGACCATGGAAGATATGTAGCAAAAAAAGATCAAGAGGATCCCTCTACCGCACAAAAATCTGAGTTAGATTTATATTTAGCAGAGGAAGTGGTCCCACCCTCGGACACCTTTAATATATTGGCTTATTTGAAGGGATGTGAATCAAGGTGTCCTATATTATCTAGGATTGTTAGAGATATTTATGGCATACCTGTTTCCATAGTCGCATCAGAGTCCACATTTAGTACTAGTGGGAGGCTTGTAAGTTCGCATTGTAATCGCCTACATCCAAAGATATTAGAAGTTTTGATGTGTACTAGAGATCGACTTTGGTCCTCATTGGAGTCGGAAGGTATACATTTCTTCTTTTCTATATTTTATTCATATATTGAACAATCATTTTTCATTATTTATGATAATTTGTTTATTGTTTATATTTTTTGTTTGATGGTGATGATGTTGCATCTTATCATTGTGCTCCTTTCAATGATGATGTTGTTGTCAAGAACGATGATGAGCCTGTCGCTTAGAAACCTCAAGTAAATTATCAAGGTTCAAATCACTTTTCCCTATATACATTCGATATTAGAATTATTTACATTGTGACACCTTCTTTCAAAAGAAAAAAATTGAAAGTATGTGGCATTTGATCTTTGGAAAATCTATTTTAATGGTTTTCCTTACTATGGCAGGATGTTTGCTTCAAGGTCGGAATGTTGCTGCATGCTGGAATGCTACTATCTTCCATGCCAAAGATATTATTTTGCTTTGATTTTGTAATTCAATTTGGATTTGATCAAGTTGTATTGAACTTTTACATTTGGTGGTTGCAAACTTGTGTTTGTGTTGGAATCTTGATGTTGTGATTTGGATCTTGGATTTTTTAATAGATTTTTGAGTGTAATGCTTGTATTTTAATTGGACTGGGCTACTGGGATTTTATTTAATGAGGAATACAATAGATTTCAAAGAGAATTAGTAATACTCCCAGTTGGTGCCTCGTCGGGGACGGGAATGGAGCGAGAATTTTTCCCTGCAGTGGGGAAAGAGGCGGGGGGCGAGGAGTGGAGGCTCTAGCCGGGAAGGGGATGGGGGATACACTTCCTGTCCCCAACCCACCCCATTGTCATCCCTAACTAGGATGATTTAGGTCCTTCTTTACATACTTGTGGTTCGATCCAATTGAGTGAGGGAAAGAGACATTTGATATGTGGTTAATTAATTTTTGCGTTAAATTATTTCAATAGTGTTTACAAATATTGAAAAATCTTATCCCAACGTATTTACATGACGTATAGGCCATGAAACTTAATAGGGAGCCATCTGCGGTAGAACTATTCAAAGACACCCAGCAACATGAGAAGGACAACACGTGGGTTGATAAAAAATCTAAAAAAACATATGCAAGTTTCATTTAATTTTTTAGCGTTTACAAATCATTTTATTTTTGCGATTTTCATGCTATAATTTTAATGTTTAATATTTTGAATCTTATTTAATAGACGGAGTATCTATGGAAACGAGAACAAATCAGAAACTTCCAATCTTCAACAGATCCCAACTCAGATCTACATGAAATTCCATCTTATATAAACCTTTGGGTTTAAGGAAATTTAAACAAAAAGGGTCATGTTTATGGGCTAGGTTCAGAAGGGGTAACATTGAGGCATGGTTCAAGTCCACAGCAACCTCCAAGAGTAGTCAAAATCAAGAGTCTGATATGTGAGAGACGGTCACTCTATTAAACAATAAACTGACTTTAATGGCAAAGAAAAATCACATAATGGAAGAGAGAAATCGTCATTTGGCAATAAAGTCATGACATTGAGTAAACAACTTGGTGGAGTGCAAAACTTATTAAATGAGTTCATCAGATCTCAACAAGCATCTGCCTCTAGGTCTTGCCCGCTTCCTTCTTTGTGCCCTCAACATCACCATCGCTATGCTCATTATGGCCTTCTTCCTCCTCCTCTCAACCCGAATGCCATGGTGATGATGATGATGGGCCTGATTTAGGTAATGAGAATTTTCAGTATGATCAGAACCTTAACTATAATTATTTCAACTACTAGATGCTATGAGATTTGGTTATGTTGTACATGAGAGTTGATTAGCTTGTTATGTTGTTGGATTGTTATGTTTTTTTAAACTTTGTAGTTGTTATTTTCTTGTGAATTTGAACTTGAAGTTTGGGGTGATTCTGTTAAACTTGTATAGTTGTGGTGGTTGTATGAAATTTGAGACGTGTGGTGGTTGTTGTAAATGCAATAGTTTTAGGTTTTGTTGATGTAGGTACATTGCAAAATGATTGTATAATTCATTAATTTGGTTTAGAAAATTTATGTTCAGCAAAAAATTACAGACGAAAGGCCATCAATTTTCGAAGGAATTCCCTGTAGAATTCGATGGATTCTGTTAGAAATCTTACAAAATCTGACGAAGACTCTGACAGATTTCGATATAAATTCCGACAGCTTCCATCCCTAGGCACTGTCTAAATATTTTGAAATTTTTCTCTATCCAATAGAATTTTTTTTTTTCAGGGGTTTGTTCTATCTGTGTTCTGTCAGAGCAGGGGTCAACGTGTAACACCCCCATATTTCTAATTCTTTATTTACTACTGATTTAACCTGAATGGCAGTAGGAACTCCTAACTGGGTGTTACCGCCGTATTCCCTTCTTGGAAATACCAGGCTGGATATTATAACTGACATTTAAAACGAAGTCTTTACGAATTAAAGCCCACCATACATGGGTCCAAGAATTTTAACACAAAACTTGAACATCATAATAAAACCAACTAGGTTCTATTATAGCTTCTAAAATCCTTTTTAAGCACAACCAGCATTTGAGCCTCGCTCTACTCTCTTGTCCCCAGTCCTAAGTACAGTTAGATCACCTGAAAATAAAATATTTTATAATAGTGAGATAAACTCAGTAACATTCGCCCCTAACAGTCAAAGACACGTACAAATTTATTTTTGAAAATATTTTAGGGAAAGGGGGAAACAACAACACATTTTCAAGGCACACAACCCATTATCACCATCTTTCTTTAAAAAAAAAATCAATTTCAGAATCACACTTCCATAGTTCCATTCAAAATGTTCAGCTTCAAATAAGTCTTGGGTGAGCGACTCCAGTGGGTCTAATGGCCTGCGCTCTAACATAGCGCAACCGCTCAACTCTTTCCTGGCCTACCGCCCCTCAGGCGGTTACCGCTTAACTGTCCTAGCCTACCACCGTCATGGGTGGTTATCGATAACGTGGCCGCTCACATGCATGCACCTATTACCCGGGGAAGGCTATGGCCTTCAATCAGTTCCAATCGATTTAACTCACCCTATTTAATTCCTTTCAGTTAATGGATACCAACTTGACACATTCAGTTTCATTCAGATTTAAATACTTTTCCCAACAGAAATCAGAATGCAGAAACAGAACTTCAAATACAATTACAGTAAGTTTCAACTTTTACAATATGGAGATTTCCAACTTCCAGAACAAACACAGCATTCAGTTCCCATCAAGGAACCATTCATAAATTTCACATCAGTGTTCATCCCATTGGAAAGGAATGCCAAGGAATCAATACAAGAACTCTCAAAACTTTCATGATTTTAATAACACAAGGGAAAGGTTAGGGCATGACTGTTACCTGGGTACCGTACAATTTACAGGCTCGGTTACTTTAATGAGGGTTCACTGTTCCGCACCTGGGCTCACAAATAGCCCATAGTCAGTCCACATTCAGTGTAGGGCACCCCTGGGCCTCCCCCAAAATTTAAAAAGAGGTTTTCTAGGTCTTTATTCATCCAACCCTATCCGCGGTGAAAGTTCGGCTGGCCCATTATGGGTCCAACTTTCAAAAATTTATAACTCTAGTCCTTGATATCCGATTCTAGTGTTCTAGGTCAACCTGGAAATCTTACAATGTCCTCTGTCTTTTCTATGTTTAGAGCTTGGCTCGGTTCTACCCCGAACCCAGTCGAGTTTTTGTTTCTTCCGGCAATGCCAAAGACTGTCTTTTCCCGGACAGTCCCGACAAAATTTATCAAAAGTTGGGCTATGCTACTCCAAATGACCCAATTCCAAAACGACATTATTTGGAACATTAGAGGCTCCTACTTAGTAAATTTCACAATTTTTGGCCACCAGTACTAGCCTAGGGAATTTTTCTAATTTGAGGGCGAAATAGTCCAGATTCTGCTTCCCTAGATTCTACCCAAATTTTTACTCCTAACTTCCCATCCTCATAACGTTTTCTTCCGACTTCCAAAAATCATGTTCTTACCCAATCCAGAAAGATAATTTTGCCTACTAAAACTTTTATGTTTATTACTTCTACAAATTCACAACACAACCAAGTCTAAAAATTCAAAAACCGCACCCTATGCCTGCAGTTTCTAGTTTTGATAGGGCTCGGTATTTTGGCCATAACTCTCTCAATTTAACTCCAATTCATCCAATTCAAAAACCCACGCAATCTTCACATCTTAATATAACTACTGTAAAAATTTCATAATTTTTGGATGACCATAATAATTATACCGAATTTTCAAAATTGAGTCAAAAACAGTATGAATTTTGTCCAGATTGTTCAACCCCTTTTTGCACGGTTTTCGCTCGTTTCGGGTTACTCAAAAAAAAATACGCCTGTATCTGTTAGACATGTCTAAACCCTCGTCCAGATCCAATCATGCCAAAGAACCCACCTTTACCATTAAATACCAAAATAACGTTAAAAAAACGCTGTTACTAGTACCTTTGATCGAAACCGGATCTAGATCGAGGGAAACTCATTCGTTCAAATTCAATGCCGAGAGTGCTGAGAAAATAATAAAGGTTATATCAAAATCTTCATTTACGATTGTAATAAAAATTCACAAGAATAAAAGGAATTAAAAAGAGAACAAAAGAGATGAAAAGAAAAGTGGTGATTTCTTTTGGATGCATGATCTTGATCTTCTTACCAAAAACAAGAGGAACGGCCGGTGGGGTGGCGGCACTAGGGCGGCCGGACGATGGGCGGCGACGGTGTAAAGGTAGAGAGAAAGAGAGAGAGAGAGAGAGAGGGAGGGAGAGAGGAGGATGTGAGGGGGAAGTGGGGGAATGGGTGGTTAGGGTTTTAGGTTAAAAAGAAAAGAAAAGGGGGGAAAAGCACACTTTCAATTTTTTTTTTTTTATAAGAGGCGGCAATCAAGGGGGGTTAGGGTTTGTATTTTTATTTTTTTAATTCATAATAGAATAATAGTAATAAAATAATAACAATAATATTAGGAGTTTTACAAAAATCGGAAAGGAAAATTTTGGAAATTTTAATGCTTCCCAAAAATATATCAAGAACTTTATTAGAAGAATTTCACGAGGATTAATTGGCACTGACTTGGGTTGACTTAGGCCTAGGTCGGTCCAACTGGGCAAAAATTTTCAAATCGAATTTCCAGGATTTTACATACTACTCCACTTAACAAAAGTTTCGTCCTTGAAACTTCATTATGCCGCGACACATCACCAATACATCCTTAATTCCTGAGGTTTTATATGCTACCCCACTTAGGAGGTTTCGTCCACGAAACTGATACATACCTGACTATGGAAAAAGATGGGGATATTTGCCTCGCATCTTCTGTTCCAGCTCCCAAGTGGCTTCCGACGACTCATGGTTGACACAAAAGACCTTTACTAAGGGCGCCGTCTTTTTCCAGAGATGCTTTTCCCGCCGATCTAGGATCTGTATGGGTTGTTCCTCATATGATAAGTTTTCTTGGAGCTGTGTAGGATCGGGTTCGATGACGTGCGAGGGATCTAGAATGTACTTCCGCAATTGCGACACATGGAACACATTATGTATCCTCTGAAGCTCAGCCGGCAGCTCTAGTCGGTAAGCCACCTCTCCAATTCGCTGTATGACCGAATACGGCCCGATGTATCTCAGGTTAAGCTTCCCTGCCTTTCCAAACCTCGCGACTCCCTTGGTTGGGGAAACGCGAAGAAATACCTGGTCTCCTACCTGGAACTCAAGGGGTCTACGCCTCTGATCCACATAACTCTTATGACGGCTCTGGTGGCTTTCATTCGTTCCTGAATCACTCTTACCTTGTCCGTGGTGGCCTGGATTAACTCTGATTCAATGGTCAAGGCCTCATCGATCTCTTGCCAATAAAGCGGAGTCCTACATTTTCTCCCATATAGTGCCTCATACGGGGCCATGCCAATACTCGCGTGGTAGCTATTATTGTAAGAAAACTCAATTAGTGCTAGTTGTTCGTCCCACGTGCTCTTAGAGTCCAAGGCGCAAGCCTGTAGCATATCTTCTAAGGTTTGGATAGTATGCTGGTCTGCCCGTCAGTTGCAGGGTGAAAGGCAGTACTAAAACGTAACAACGTTCCGAACGCTTCCTGCAGCTTCTGCCAAAATCCCGATTGGAACCGAGTATCTCGATCCGATACTATGGAGTTGGGTACTCCGTGTAGCCGTACTATCTCCTCGAGGTAGGCTCGAGCTAACTGATCTAGGGTCCACGTGTTTCTCATGGCTATAAAATGTGCCGACTTCGTAAGCCTGTTCACTATAACCCAAATCGCATTGTGCTTCCTCTGGGTCAATGGTAATCCCATGACAAAATCCATAGATACAGAGTCCCATTTCCACTCAGGGACATCCAACGGCTGTAAGAGTCCCGCCGGTCTTTGGTGCTCTAGTTTCACTCGCTGGCAGGTCAGACACTTTGCCACATAATCAGCCACTTCTTGTTTCATATTACTCCATCAGAACGTTTGTTTTAAATCCTTATACAGCTTATTTCCCCCAAGGTGTACCGAATGCGGAGTATTGTGTCTCTCATCTAGGATCTTCTTCTTAAGCGCTTCTACAGTTGGAACACACACACGATTATGGAATCGTATGGTCCCATCCTCGTGGATTACGAATCCGGGCGCTTTTCCCACTAATATCTCTTCTCTTATCCGCTCTAGTTGAGGGTCCGTGGTTTGGGCTAGTCGGATTTCCTCTATGAGAGTCGGTTGGGCCTCCAGGGTGCAAAGCATAGGTCTAGCCTCTGGTGTAATCACATTAAGTTCTAACTTTCTAAATTCTCGACATAACTCCTCTGGAAGCGCCATTACACAACTCAGCGTTGGGTATGGCGTGCGACTCAACGCATCCGCTACTACATTGGCCTTTCCAGGGTGATACTGAAAATAGACGTCATAGTCCTTTAGGAACTCCAGCCACCTTGTCTGTCTCAGATTCAGATCCTTTTGCGAGAAGAGATATTTTAGACTCTGGTGGTCGGTGAATACTTCGCAACAAACCCCGTATAGGTAATGTCTCCAGCTTTTGAGAGCAAACACGTCCGCGGCTAACTCCAGGTCATGAGTCGGGTAGTTCCGCTCATGTGTCTTTAGCTGTCGTGAAGCATACGCTATCACTCGTCCATTTTGCATTAACACACGCCCCAACCCATTCCTAGAAGCATCACTATACACCACGAAGTCATGCTCCACAGTAGGTAAAGCCAGTATTGGTGCACTCGTAAGTCTCTTCTTAAGCTCCTGGAAGGCTCCTTCACATCTTTCCGTCCACTCATACTTGGTGACCATTCTGGTCAGATTGGTCAGCGGGGTAGCAATTTTTGAAAAGTCTTGGACTAATCGATGGTAATATCCTGCCAAACCCAAGAAACTCCTTACTTCTGTCGAATTTTTAGGTCTAGGCCAATTTTCCACTGCCTCAATCTTTTGTGGGTCCACCGATACTCCCTCACTGGACACTATGTGTCCTAGAAAAGCTACCTTCTCCAACCAAAATTCACATTTTGAGAACTTAGCATATAACCCGTTCCTCCTTAACACATCCAGGGCTACCCGTAAGTGGTGGGTGTGTTCATCTGGGGTTCTCGAGTAAATCAAGATATCGTCAATGAAAATTACCACGAACTTATCCAAACAGGGCTTAAAGACCCTGTTCATCAGGTCCATAAATGCCGCTGGGGCATTAGTGAGACCAAAGGGCATTACTACGAATTCATAGTGGCCATATCGGATATGAAAAGCGGTTTTGGGTATGTCCTCGTCCTTGATTCGGAGTTGATGGTACCCCGAACGGAGGTCTATCTTGGAAAAGGTTCCTGCACCTCGCAGTTGGTCGAATAAATCGTCTCTTCTGGGTAGGGGATAACGGTTCTTCACCGTTATCTTATTCAACTCCTGGTAGTCGATACACAACCTTAGCGTCCCGTCCTTCTTCTTCACAAATAAGACCGGGGCTCCCCATGGAGATGTACTAGGTCGGATATACCCTTTCTCTAAGAGTTCTTCCAGCTGGGTCTTCAATTTCTTAAGTTCAGCTGGTGCCATCCGGTAGGGTGCCTTAGAAACGGGGGTGGCTCCAGGGGTGAGGTCGATATAGAACTCCACCTCCCTAAGAGGTGGCATGCTAGGGATTTCATCGGGAAACACATTTGGGAATTCTCTCACTACAGGGATGTCCTCCAAGGAGGGCTTGGCATCCTCAGCATTCATCGCATGACACAGAAATCCCTCACATCCTTTACCTAACAACTTATGAGCTTTCATTGCTAATATTAATTTCACTCCCATTCTAGGACTCTGACCCCTATGCACTATCTTCTCCCCGTTGGGCCCTTTCAGAGAAACTTTCTGTTTCGAGCAGTTTATCTGAGCCTAGTACTTAGCCAACCAGTCCATCCCCAAAATAACTCTAAAATCAGTTAACTCAAACTTATATAGATCCGCCAGGAATTCACATTCATACATTCTAAGGGGGCATCCCTCGTATAGTTCCTCACACGACGCAGTCTTCCCATCCGGGAGAGTCATGGATAGTAATGAAGATCTATGAGTGGGGGTAAGCCCTAACGTCTCAACCAGCCTAATAGAAATAAACGAGTGCGTGGCACCCGAATCAAACAACACATTTACTAGTTGAGTTAGGAGAGAGAAAGTACCCGTCACAACATTAGGAGCATCCTCTGCTCCCTCTTTTTGCATCACGTACACTCGGCCCCTGTTGTTCCGGGGTGGTTGGTTGGAGGGTTGAGACTGAGCTGACTGGGGTGCCCGACTCTGCTGGTTGGAGTAGGCCGTCTGCCCTCCCCTACTTTGGTATGAGGATTGGGGCCGCTGCCCATACCCTTGGTTCTGCCTCTGTCCCTGACTCTGTCCTTGTCCTTGCCCGGGAGGCGGTGGAGGAAGCGGGCAATCTCACACTTGGTGTTGATGGCTTCCACAGCGGAAGCATCTCTTCACTGTTTGACACTCTCTGGCGAAATGTCCTGACTTCCCGCAAGCGTTGCAGGTTACCTTGGGTCGTGTGTTGGGATACTGGCCCCCTCGATTGAAACTGTCGGAGTGCTGTCCCCGATTATCTCCCTTCCTCTTGGTACCCCTCTGTTCATTGAAGTAATGACTGCGCTCCTTCATTACTCTTTCTACGTTGATCGCAGTGTCGTACAGATCAACATAGGATGTATACTGCCGCACCGACATACGTTCTTTGATAGTTAGGTTGAGTTCGGCCTCAAACCTATTCATCTTCAGCCTCTCATCAGCTACGAAGGTTGGGGCGAAACGTGACAACTCCATGAATTTGGAGGCGTACTCGAGAACCCTCATGCTCCCCTGCTGTAATTGCATGAATTCATTCTCCTTAGCCTTCTGGAGGGAGGTGGTGTAGAAATGGTCCTTGATCATCTCCTTAAACTTACCCCACCCAAACCCAGGCTCGTGTTGTCTTTCCCGTACTGTAGCCCACCAAAGGTTTGCGGTATCCTTTAGGTAGAATACCGTAAATCCTACCTTCCACTCCTTGGGACACTGGAGTACATCAAACAACTTCTCCATCCCCCTAATCCAGTCTTCGAAAGTTTTGGGATCAGGGGTGCCATCGTAAACGGGTGGGTGATGACTTGCAAATCTCTTGAACATATGTGAGTTATCCTCTTCTGCCCTTTTCTCCTTAACGTCCATTAACCTATGGATTTGTTCATTCTGGAGCTGCAGTTGCTCCCCTTGCTTCTGCAGCATCTCTAGCAGTAACAAGTTGGTGAGTTCGGCCCCTGTAGGTGGATTTGTTTCATCGATCTGGCTACGAAATTCATTCCCGTTCCGGGGGTGCAGGGCCTCCAATCGCTCCCTAAGGGCTGCCATAGGTATGTCCTGGGTCGTAGGGACCCTTGACACTGGGGGGGCCCCGTCTGAGACTCTTTATTATGGTTGTTGGTGTTGTTTCCTGCCATTCTGGTCGAGAAAAACACTTCGGTTTCAGTTCCTTCCCTAATAGTTCACATCCTACAACTCACTAGGTTCTAGGAACATAATGCATGCCAGTGCATATCACCACAATTTTCTTAGAGATTCGTTCACAATACGCACTACCACATTCAGGTGGTACATCCATTACATCACAAGCTCAGAAGGTTTATATCATACAGACACATAAGTATATCATCCACATGTTTCACATATTTCACAACAGGGTGCACAATTATTTTCAAATAACCCAAGAACACTTTTATTGCATAAATTCTTAGTTTCACAAGGGTTCCTATTAGCCTGTTACATTACAGCACAACTTTTAACTCAAATAGCCACAAGGGCTATTAACAATTTAAAGAAAAAATTACTATTACTGCTTCCCTAAAAAGAAATCAAACAACCTCCTAATGCTTCTAGCCTTTACTGACTGGGGGCATCCAGTGGACAGGTGCCTCTACACATCCGACCACATCTACCCCGCTCCCAGCGGGTCATCCCAGCCTCATTTGCTCTTAAGTCTTCCGAATGGCTGGAGTGCTCATCCTGCACAAGGTGATTCCCTTCTTCATCTCTCTGATCTCCCCCTAAGTCCTCACTACTCATAAGTTGCCCCTCGCTGGCCTCAGAATCTCCCTCAGGGTCTCCTCAGGGTCTTCCTCAGGGTATTACTCAGGATCTTCCTCGGGCTCTTCCTCTTCCATGGGGTCTTCCTCTCTGATGGGGTCTCCCTCCTCATCAGTATCCTCCTCTACAGGTGGTGGCGGGTTGGCGTCCCCAGAGTCAGGGGGGGGGTTCGTCATAAGGACCTATATCAATGAGGTAGTCCACTAGCTCATTCAGGTTGAAGTTCATAGGCTGCCACTTGCATAAACAACAATCCCCAGCAACCATAAATGCTCTCTCCTCAGGGTGAAGCTCATTGACTCTATAATGCCACAAGGGGTCTCCCCAAAGAGTTAAAAGGAAGAACAGGGCTTGGTTGTGGTCGAACCTCAAACAATCATTAGGAACCTCAGCTAGTCTTCCATAAAGAAAAATCTCCACTCGCTCCAAGTGACTCTCAAAACTGGCCCCGGGAATCTTCTCCAACCTCCGGTGACGACAAAGTCGTCCCATACACCCACAATGACGGGCCGCATTCATCCTAGACATTAGTAGGCCCAAATCAGATATATATATATATATATATATATATATATATATATATATATATATATACTATATATATATATATATATATATATATATATATATATATATATATATATATATATATATATATATATATATATACACAAAAAGGTAACATATATATAAGTATATTCCCTTCCCAACCTACACTCACACTCCGAGCAGTCCTTATGTCTACCTGTTTTAGGGTTATTAACTAATATTATTCTCTTTATCCTTTAGGCGAGCCTTCAGGTCAGTAAACCTGGGCTCTGATACCACTTTGTAACACCCCCATATTTCTAATTCTTTATTTACTACTGATTTAACTTGAATGACATCAGAAACTCCTAACTGAGTGTTATCGCCGTATTCCCTTCTTAGAAATACCAGGTTGGATATCATAACTGACATTTAAAACAAAGTCTTTACGAATCAAAGCCCACCATACATGGGTCCTAGAATTTTAACATAAAACTTGAACATCATAATTAAACCAACTAGGTTCTATTACAGCTTCTAAAATCCTTTTTAAGCACAACTAGCATTCGAGCCTCGCTCTACTCTCCTGTCCCCAGTCCCAAGTACAGCTAGATCACCTGAAAACAAAACATTTTATAATAGTGAGATAAACTCAGTAACATTCGCCCCTAACAGTCAAAGACACATACAAATTCATTTTTGAAAATATTTTAGGGAAAGGGGGAAACAACAACACGTTTTCATGGCACACAACCCATTATCACCATCTTTCTTAAAAAAAAAAAAAATCAATTTCAGAATCACACTTCCATAGTTCCATTCAAAATGTTCAGTTTCAGATAAGTCTTGGGTGAGCGACTCCAGTGGATCTCATGGCCTGCGCTCTAACATAGCGCAGCCGCTCAACTCTTTCTTGGCCTACCGCCCCTCAGGCGGTTACCGCTTAACTCTCTGGCCTACCACCGTCATGGGTGGTTACCGATAACCTGGCCCACGTCTCGGCTGAGTACGTGGCCGCTCACATGCATGCACCTATTACCCGAGGAAGGCTATGGCCTTCAATCAGTTCCAATCGATTTAACTCACCCTATTTAGTTCCTTTCAGTTAATGGATACCAACTTGACACATTCAGTTTCATTTCAGATTTAAATACTTTTCCCAACAGAAATCAGAATGCAGAAACAGAACTTCAAATACAATCACAGTAAGTTTCAACTTTTACAATATGGAGATTTCCAACTTCCAGAACAAATACAGCATTCAGTTCCCATCAAGGAACCATTCATTAATTTCACATCAGTATTCATCCCATTGGAAAGGAATGCCAAGGAATCAATACAAGAACTCCCAAAACTTTCATGATTTTAGTAACACAGGGGAAAGGTTAGGGCATGACTGTTACCTGGGTACCGTACAATTTACGGGCTCGGTTACTTTAATGAGGATTCACTGTTCTACACCTGGGCCCACAAACAGCCCATAGTCAGTCCACATTCAGTGTAGGGCACCCCTGGGCCTCCCCTAAAATTTAAAAAGAGGTTTTCTAGATCTTTATTCATCCAACCCTATCCGGGGTGAAAGTTCGGCTGACCCGTTATGGGTCCAACTTTCAAAAATTTATAACTCTAGTCCCCGATATCCGATTCCAGTGTTCTGAGTCAATCTGGAAACCTTACAATGTCCTCTATCTTTTCTATGTTTGGAGCTTGGCTTGGTTCTTCCCCAAACCCAGTCGAATTTTTTGTTTCTTCCGGTAATGCCAAAGATTGTCTTCCCCCGGACAGTCCCGGTAAAATTTATCAAAACTTGGGCTACGCTACTCCAAATGACCCAATTCCAAAACGACATTATTTGGCACATCTAGAGGCTCCTAGTCAGTAAATTTCACAATTTGTGGCTACCAGTACTAGCCTAGGAAATTTTTCTAATTTGAGGGCGAAACAGTCCAGATTCTGCTTCCCTGGATTCTACCCAGATTTTTACTCCTAACTTCCCATCTTCATAAATTTTTCTTCTGACTTTCAAAAATCATGTTCTTACCCAATCCAAAAAGATAATGTTTCCTACTAAAACTTTCCTGTTTATCACTTCTACAAATTCACAACACAACCAAGTCTAAAAATTCAAAAACCGCACCCTATGCCTGCAGTTTCCAGTTTTGATAGGGCTCGGTATTCTGGCCATAACTCTCTCAATTTAACTCCAATTCATCCAATTCAAAAACCCACGCAATCTTCACATCTTAATCTAACTACTATAAAAATTTCATAATTGTTGGATGACCATAATAATTATACTGAATTTTCAAAATTGAGTCAAAAACAGTATGAATTTTGTCCAGATTGTTCAACCCCTTTTTGCACGGTTTTCGCTCGTTTCGGGTTACTCAAAAAAAATACGCCTGTATCTGTTAGACATGTCTAAACCCTCGCCCAGATCCAATCATGCCAAAGAACCCACCTTTACCATTAAATACCAAAATAACGTTAAAAAAACGCTGTTACTAGTACCTTTGATCGAAACCGGATCTAGATCGAGGGAAACTCATTCGTTCAAATTCAATGCCGAGAGTGTTGAGAAAATAATAAAGGTTATATCAAAATCTTCATTTACGATGGTCATAAAAATTCACAAGAATAAAAGGGATTAAAAAGAGAACAAAAGAGATGAAAAGAAAAGTGGTGATTTCTTTTGGATGCATGATCTTGATCTTCTTACCAAAAACAAGAGGAACGGCCGGTGGGGTGGCGGCACTAGGGTGGCCGGACGATGGGCGGCGACGGTGTAAAGGTACAGAGAGAGAGAGAGAGAGAGAGAGAGAGAGAGAGAGGGAGGGAGAGAGGAGGATGTGAGGGGGAAGTGGGGGAATGGGTGGTTAGGGTTTTAGGTTAAAAAGAAAAGAAAAGGGGGGAAAAGCACACTTTCAAATTTTTTTTTTTTAATAAGAGGCGGCAATCAAGGGGGGTTAGGGTTTGTATTTTTATTTTTTTAATTCATAATAGAATAATAGCAATAAAATAATAACAATAATATTAGGAGTTTTACAAAAATCGGAAAGGAAAATTTTGGAAATTTTAATGCTTCCCAAAAATATATCAAGAACTTTATTAGAAGAATTTCACGAGGATTAATTGGCACTGATTTGGGTTGACTTAGGCCTAGGTCGGTCTAACTGGGCAAAAGTTTTCAAATCGAATTTCCAGGGTTTTACATACTACCCCACTTAAGAAAAGTTTCGTCCTCGAAACTTTATTATGCCGCGACACATCACCAATACATCCTTAATTCCTGAGGTCTTACACAACGACTTGCAGGAAGCTATTGGAACGTGTCCGACAGAATGTGTCAGTTAATCAGAACACTTTTCAACTGGCTCTATTCCGATAGACGCTTTATGTCAGAATATCCGTTGGAAAATTCTTTTTCCGGCAGAAATAATTACTTTTTCCGTTGAAATGGCGTTGTTCTTTAGTAATGACTCATTGTAAATGGAGTATTATGGATTTTTTTAAAAAATATTTTCATTTGTTTGTGGAACCTACATAACCATATTTGATATTATAAATAGAGTGTTCGTGAATTTTCTAAAGATATTTTCATTTGTATAATTGTAACTAGTGGTAGAAACATTTACGCTATAGATGTCCACGGTACCCAGTGACCAGATTTTTAAAAAAAATTGTGTAAAACTTTTTAAAATTCTATTAGGAGACATACATAAAATTAACTGCAAATTTAGTGAAAATCAAAACGCAAGACCCACATTTTAGGATTTTTGGATCCGTTAAATGTGTAACTATGCCTATTATGTGGGAGTTATGAGGTTGCATTGTATTTGTATCAAATGGTAGGAGAGATGAAGAGATGGAGTACGATTTCCAATTAATTGTGAGACTAAGCTTTGAATTTTAAACAAAATTATCATTTTTTATCATTAATTAGTTCAAAAAGTTTATGGAAAACAATATACAGTGGTAAAGTGGGTACTTATAATTACCATGTATGCATCTTGGAACCACCTTTAGAGAAAATAATACACCTAAAAATGAAACCAAAACTACCATGTTTGCATCTAAAATGACTGCACTTGAATTGAAAGACCACTCCAAAAATTAAGGCAAACAACCTAACTAAGATAAAGACACTAAAGCCCACGGAAAATTATTCAACAAGAAAGACCACTTCAAAAGTTAGTTCTCCATAGGCACTGGTAACTATGGCCTTGATTGTAAATTGGTGTCCAGTTTTTCTTATTGCTCCCAAGTTATGATAATTGTCTCGATTACTTCTTGCTAATTTTCTAGTTCCTTGGGTTCCATTTCTCATCTTTTTACGAGCTTGTCTAAAAATAGAGTCATGCTTTGAATAAGCAGTAGCTTTTTAAAATTTCTTTGAGGATTTTCCCAAAAAAAAAATTATTTTATTTTTTTCAACATTATCCACCTCTACTTCTTTGATTCCTTTTCCTTAGAGCATTTGCAGTGGGGCCAAAAAAGAGGAACGCGGGCCCCCACTTATCATGTGTCTATCACTCATTTATTTTTGTTAGAAATGCCTTGTGTGGAGGAATGCACTGGCGTTCCTCCCCGCGTTGCAAAATTGTTTGTCCTTTTATGACTTTTTTTTCTTTTTTCTTTTTTTCCTTTTTAAAAATATAATTTGGTTATTAAAAAATGGGTCGTGTGTTATACGGTGGGTCATGATAAATATTTTTATTGGATAATTCACATGGAAGTTCCATGGATTGGAGAAGTGGTGGAATGCAAATTCTAAAAAATTAAAATTTTTACTGATGTGGCAAGCTTGAGTTCCAAAAATTAAAACTATGACTGGGAATGTTCTTAGTGATGCTTCTTTCCCAAAAACACATCTGCCAAGTATGATAGCTAGATATTGTTGCTCCTCAATTAAATCGAATTACTATCTTAAACGAATGTATCAGACATAAATGAATCAAATTGCTAGGTTGATGTTGCCGTGAATTTTCAATTCTGCGTTATAATTGCTTTTTATACAATAAATTTATTCAAGCCTCTATACTTCTTATAACAAATTTTTTACCAAAAAAATATAATACTTTCTTGATCCTATAAATTTTGTTTTGCCTAGGTATTACAAATTTTTGAAAAAATATTATTTAATATTTTGTTGTCTATTGTTGTTAGAAAAGAGAAATTTTTTTAGTATTAGTAATAATAAAAAGAAACTTTATTTTGGAACTTCCTTTAAAAAAAGGACAAAAATTATGAGGAGGAGGAAGTATAAATTTAGATCCTGCAACTAGGAAATGCTGGCCTAAGTAATTGTTACTGTTTCGTGTGAGAGATGATTAATTAACACTTGGCACAATATTTTTTCAATCGACCATAAAGTGAACAAATTAATAAAGGTTGAATTCAAAACAATATAGGTCACGTGATAAAACTTAAGAAAAACTCTAATTTCTTCGTAACAATGATGATTAATTGATTTTGAAGACCAAAATATAACAAGAGCCGAATAGTGATTATGTTTTTATGACAACAAGATGTGAAATTTAGAATGTATTGATGTGAAATTAAGAAAAACTGCACTAAAAGAAGATTAAGACAATATAGTAGTCAAAGCTATTGATTCTGAAGATCCAATTATAACAAGAGCCTATTGAAGGAAGCTGAAATAATATGTTGCGCTGGAACCAATGTTAAGGTGGAGCACAATTTAGTTACACAGCTGAAATATTTGGCTTAGATATGTTATGCTTATTGTAATAGAGTCCTCAATATTTATAAAGGTTGTTGTAACCACCTGAACAAGTTTTGATGAGCTGAATGAAGATCATTTTCTCCGTCTAGTTTCTCTTTCTCTCTCCATCTTCAACCTCAGTCATGGTTGAATGAAGCTAACACGATATCAGAGCTTCACAACTGTGATCTTGAATCAAAGGAATCGTTGAATTCTTCATACAGCTGATCTAGATCATCAATCTGTCAATCACATTGTGTGTGTTTTTGTTTCTCACAATTAATCAATTTGTATCATTAATTAATCGAGCCTTAGCTATACATATTCTCGATCCAGATTCCAAACTCTATGATTGAGTGATTGCGATCTTGCTGATTACAATGTTTGTGAATAGAACGAGAATTAACTATGCTGATCTTCTAAATCCGTTGTTCATACATCCATCTGATGGTCTACATTCATTTCAGATTGGGGAGAAACTCATTGGATCTGTGAATTATAGATTGTGAAAAGAGCAATGGAACTGTATCTATCCACTAAATACAAGCTTCTCTTTGTTCTTGGAACATTCCTAGACCACAAGATGATCCTATCAAAGAAACACAATGGGAAGCTTGTAATAATCTGGCCATTTGTTGGATTACGAATTTTGTTTATGAAGCCACTGAAAAACCAATGTTGTATGTTAAGTCTACAAGTGAGATCTGGAAACATCTTGAAAGGAGGTTTTCATTGAGCAATGGCTCCAGGAAGTACAAGCTTAACAAGGATATATAAGCCTTGAAGCAAAATAATAGTCCAGTGAATGAATGCTACATAAATCTAAGAGGAATGCGGGAAGAACTTGATGCTATGTGTGACCTACCTCAGGTTGTCACAATTACTAAAGATGTGACAAATTTCCTAGTTGCTTTAGCAAAGCAAAAGGATAAGCACAATCTATTCCAGTTCCTGAATGGTTTGGATGATAAATACACAGCTCTAAGTAGTCAGATTCTCATCATGAATCCCCTATCTACTGTTGAGATGGCCTGTGCAATGATACAACAAGAATAGCTTCAAATTTGAAGCTCTAGAGGACGTTAAGGATGCTTAAGTTGCAGCTGATGCACTATACAGTAGGCGTGGTGAAGAAAAGTGTGAAATGTGTGGAAATAAAGATCATCAAAAGTACAAATGTTGGCAAGTAATAGGCTATCCTAGCTAGCATGCAAAGGGAAAGAAGTTTCCTAAAAAAAGAGCAACCAAAAGGACTAGATTTCAGAAAAGTAAAGGGCACACTATGCAATCAAGGACTGCAACTTAGGTGTCAGCAACAACCAAAGGTAAAGATGCAATTTTGAAGTTGACTGCATAGCAAATAGATCAAGTACTGAAACTTTTACCTCAATTGAGCAGAACAATCAGTCAACTGAATATAGATGATGAACTGGACTATTCTTTTAAAGATGATATGTTCTATTTATGTGTTAAAACCGAGACTAGTGATTGGATCTTAGATGCTGGGCTACAGATTATATGACCCCAAACTTCAGGTCATTGACTAAAGTTAAAGCTGCTAAGGGCAACCTAAAATTAAGCTAACTAAGGGCAACTTTGCTGATATTACACACATAGGACACATAATTGCTTAGAAAAGATTACAGTTGAAATATGTCTTATGTGTCCCTGTGTTTAAATTCAATCTACTTTCAGTGTTAAAGTTGATTAGAGACAACAATTGCATAGCAATTTTTTGTGAAAAGTTCTATCTCATCCATGACTTACATACAAGCACACTCAAAGGGATTGGTAAAGAAAAGGGAGGACTATACTACATGCTGGACATGCTAATTAGTGCACTAAATCCCAAGATTTTGAGACTTTGTGAAGAGTTACACTCCCGTATAGGCTCTATTACACACCCACAGTCTAATATGAATAACTTGTGTTATTCTGTTGGAAATGATACTAATGCTTTCAGAATTTGGTATCATAGGTTGAGACATGAACCATTGTCTAGATTGAAGCATATTGCTCAGATTTCTGATAAAGTTAATAAAACTGATGATGTTTGCCTTACTTGTCCTCTTGCAAAGTTTACCAAACTTCCCTTTGGATTAAGAGAGCATACTGCAGCTAATGCATTTAATCTTATTCACATGGATGTGTGGGGACCATATAGAGTTCCTACTAGAGGTAAGTTTAGATACTTCTTAACTATTGTTGATGATTATACCAAAAGTACATGGACTTTTTTACTTCAGTACAAGTCACAATCTCTAGCAAAGGTTTGTATAATATCCTCAAACTCAATTTCAAGCTCCTGTGAAATTGATACGATTAGACAATGCCTTGGAATTTCATTCACAGACTTGTATACCATACTTTGTATCCAAAAGCATAATGCATCAAACATCTTATGTAGATAGATCACAATAAAATGACACAGTTGAAAGAAAATACAAACGTATCTTGGAAGTGGCTAGAGCCTTGAGAATTTCAAGCTGTAGTACCCTTAGAATACTGGGGAGACAGTGTTCTCACTGCCACATGTATTATAAATATATTACCCACACCCATTTTCATAACAAAACACCTTATGAATGCCTTGTTCATAAAGTGCCTAATTACAGACATCTGAAGGTGTTTGGCTACCCTGCATTTGCTTCTAGTCCAGAGAGAACTTCAGACGTATGCAAACCTAGGGAGTGCCTTGCGTATTCTTGGGATATTTCGATGCTCAAAAGGGGTATAGATTGCCAAACATGTTTACTAAACAAGTATTTGTATCTAGAGATGTCAAGTTCTTGGAACATATATTTCCATTTCATCATGATGGTCATCAAAACTACATGAAGCCCCTTCCTTCCCCTGCGTAAGGCAACCATGTGTGGGACACATATTACATGCAGACTTGCTATGATTAGGATGACTGTGCCACAGTCATCTATAACACCAAATTTAGCTGATCCAGGCATGCTTATAAGTGAATCTAGTAGTACCACTGTATCCCCATCTTCTGTGGCAAATATAGTACCACCACCTGCTGGGGTACACCCTCTAAGAAGACAATCTACTAGATAGGTTAGAACACCAAATTGGTTACTTAACTTTGTGACAAATGCAGCTGTTCATCCTATCTCCAGTTGTCAATCATATAATCACATCACCAGTGACCACAAGGTTTTTTGCTCATCCATTTCCAACCCTTCAGACCTTGTGACATTTGAGCAAGCTATGGCTGATCCTAAGTGGTGCCATGCCATGAATGTTCAGGTGGCTACCTTAGAAGAAAATGACACTTAGGAAATAACTTCTCTACTTCCTCGGAGAAAACCTATTGGTTACAAATGGCTCTATAAGACTAAATTTAAGTCAGATGGGTCTATTGATAGGTTCAAAGCTCGGTTGGTGGTACTCAGCTGTAGACAACAATATGGTATTGATTATGAGGAGACATTTGCTCGTGTTACCAAAATGACCACTGTGAAGACTCTGTTACAAGTAGCCGTAATCAAAGGCTGGCAAACTTGGAAAATGGATGTCACTAATGTACTTCTTCATGGAGACTTATATGAAGTAGTGTATATCGAACTTCTAAAAGGTTATGTCAGTCATGGTTCACGAATCACACCTCATTGTGTTGTTGCTTCAAATAAGGGAAGTGGTAACGTTTGTAGACTGATAAAATCATTATATGGTTTGAAGCAGGCACCAAGACAATTAGACAATTGTTTGCTAAATTTTTCCACTGCCTCTGTAGAATTTGGGTTCAAACAATCTAAAGCTGATTACACATTGTTTGTGCATCAGGTTGGAAACGGGCATGTGGTTATCTTGATTTACATTGATGACATGATCATAACAGGTGATGATATGAAGGGTATTGCTAAATTAAAAACATACCTTGCATCAAAATTTCACGTGAAGGACCTCGGTGAACTGAGTTATTTCCTTAGATTGGAAATAACTAAGTTTAAGTAAGGTTTCTTTGTTTCACAATGAAAATATGCACTTAATCTGTTACAAGATACATGTTTTGTTGGAACTAAACCTCTGAAGCTTCCTTTAGAATACAACATTGATACGACCGCAAATGTACGGTGGCATTGTAGCAATCAAGGTCGATCCTACTGAGACTAAGTGAAACTACTAAGCTATATTCCTCCAAGATATGCTAAGCAAAATTGTAATTCAAGCGATATTGATTAGTAACTGCAAATAAACTTTTCTAAATCAAATATGGGAAAAATGCCTAGGAATTTTCGTAGTGATGAAAGGAAATTGAATCAAAATGATAAACATATTCCTTTCTCTAATTGGTTAATTTTGAGGAATTGCAATTTATACAGAAATTCAGTATATTCTTTCGAAATCAACTAAATTTGCCTAAATTAAGCAAATATCGCTCTTTCAAGCTAATTCGACTTAATCCAAGTTCAAAGTTTTCGATTACTTACTGGCTCTCCTAACATATAAATCTCTCTTTTGAGACGAAGCAACGATAGGTTCTAACAAGCAGCCCAACAACCAAATGTCGTCTTTTGAATGTTCACTCGATTGTTTCAAGTGTGTAGGCAAACTTTGGCGACAAATTCACTCACAACATAAGTAACATTTGATAGAACGAAATCCAACCAATTATGAAGATAAGCACAATTGAATAAACTAATACATGATCCAATAACAATTCCACAAGCTACTAAATCCCTAGACAAAAATTAACTACTCATACATGATTAAATTAAACATCTAAAATGATAAATCCAAAGAGAAGAGAAGAGAAGAGAGAAGAGAAAAGAGATGCTCAGCTAAGATCACGCTTGAACCGTCGAGCAAACCTAGGGTGGAATCCTTGCAAATCTTTCCTTCAACTCTATCTCTCCCTCTTTCTCTCTCTAATCTAAAATCCTAATCTACTTGAAAAGAGGAAAAGAATGGAATGGGATGGATGGGATGATTGGGATGATTGAATTCTATTGCGGAACGGTGGTATTTATAGGAGAACTCGATTAATCTCAGCCACACGATGAGGGAAAACGAAGAGGCCAGCTGTTACAGGCCCGCCACGGACCGTGGCCTCCACCACGGGCCGACCGTGGCATCCACTTGTTCGTCATTCTCCTATTTTTCCTCTTTTTCACGGGCATGGCGACTTACGAGCATCCATGAGTCAAACTACACCTATTTAAATGCTGGGTAAAAAGGCCTAAAATCCTGCAAAACACGTCAAATAACCATACCTAAGCATAAATCGAGAATAGGAGCATAAATAATAACTTAAAGCACAATATTCTCCTAAAATGACACAAAATAGCCCTAGAATGATGTACATATTGAGCACTTATCAAACTCCCCCATGCTTAAGCCGTTGCTTGTCCTTAAGCAAACACTAAATAAAATCGACAGGGGAATATACATCTAAGACTCAAACACATAACAACCTGCTTAAAGTAGACAAGTTATAGCATATCGTAAGTAAGATTAGCAATTAACCGCAACCTCAAGTAGTGCACAAAACATTTCAAAATCAGAAGAAGGAGAAGCTTTTTGAAAAAGTACATGACCACAAGCTCGATATCAAACTTGATTACCCCCAAGGAACCACAAAGCACGTCTTGTAAGCACATGGAATTGAATAGAGCCAATTAGACTGGTAGAACCTCGCTTTTGGAAAATGTGAATCACTCTCACTCATGTGTTTGAAATATATCACAAGTTCACTCAAGACTCATTCCAAAGATATAATCTACCATAAGTTTGACAAGACTCTCAAATTTTCTACCACTAAAATAGAATGTGCACAAGACGATCAAGAGGACTTTATTCGGGTTGTAATGTGGGCTATAAGGGTCAAAGAAAAGGAGTGAACAAATGCATTTGGGATAATATGGAGCTACTAGCCAAGGGACTAGGGAGCAACCAACCACCAAGAAACCTTGAAGTTCACTAACACTCCAAACCTTGAAAATACGATGAATATATACCAATCAATTACATAGGAAATGAGTTGACAAAGAAGGAACACAAGCTATGTACGTACCCCATGCCAAACACTTAGTTTTTTTCTTTTCGCTTATTTTCTTTTTGTTTTTTTCCTACAACATAACTTTTTTTTTGTTTTTTCTCTTTTTCTTCAACATAACTTTTTCCCCTTTTTTCCCCTTCTTTTGTCCCTTTTTATTTTTGGAAAATGAAACTAAAATTGCAATTATTAAAAGGCATAGGGCCACCAATTGTCAACTCACAATCGAATATATATATACACACACACACACACACACACACACACACACATACACACACAAAACCCAAATAAGAGAGAACCAAAGTAAATGCTCAATATCATCAATCCCTCAACAAACCAACATACCAGAGCCACCTTAAACTTAATTATCCTCAAAACCACCCACTACAAAGATAAAGTGATACTCCATCCACTTGGCTTAAAGGTAGGAATATGTGTTTAGCCAACGGCTAATATGAAGGAATCACAACAAAGACGGATATAAGCTCAAAGGGGCTAACAATAGAAATATCCATATAACACAAGGGTAGGCTATTTGGCTATGTGGCTAAAATATTCAAAGAAAGAAATGCCTCTATCATATCATCAAATATGCACATGCTAATGTGATTTTGAACAAGAATCTAGGCAAGTTTTAGAGATGCAACAATGAAAGAGCCACTCACATGAAAGAAACATAAGACTAAATATAATGAATTAGTTCAAATAAGGCTCAAAATCTCACGGGATATCTACTAAAGTCACATTAAGCTCATAAAATGACTCCTATGTACCAATATTAGTGCTAAGACTCTAGGAGGTAAATAGTTCTCAACCAAGACAAGGGTCAAAACAAGAAATATTTACAAAATCTTCAAAAATCTAGCACCAAAAGGGGTTATCAAAAGTTACTCGAGCTCATGAAAGCTATTTTGCCTAACAAGAGCATCATTGGAGGTTATCTCAAATCAATCCTCACTACCTCTGTATGCAAATCTAAAATGAAAATCTAAAGATCAACCAAATGCAACATGCAAACAAAAAGAAACCTAAAACTCTATGCTCTAGCATGTATGCAAACTAATAACCAAAATAGAAAAATATAGAACTACCCTTACCCCATGCTTAGATAAAGTATTATTATTCAAAGGAAAGAAAGTAAGAGAAGGAAAACAAAAGAAAACGATCTCTCCGGCTTAGATGCAGAGTGCACCTAAGCTATGCAGCCTCGTAATAACCGAGGCACATGGAGCATCAGCCACTCAATCAGGATGTCAAGACTCGGCTCATGAAAGCAAACACCATTAAAGTACGCAGGAGCTTATCAAACTCCTAGGACCACAATTTAGAAAATAAAAGGTAAGAGGAAATAAACAAAATTACACCAAACACAATAGGTATCCTCTTAACCTTATCAAAAACCTTAGAAAAATCATAGAAAGGATTAAAGAATGTAGGGAACATGATTTTCTTAGGTAAGCCTCCTAGGCATATGTAATATGGGTCAAGTGAGGCATTATACCCACTAAAGTAACCTAGGGAAAGAAAATTATCAACATTCCCAACAAGCACATTAAACATTTTGTCCTCGTAGCACAAATCAACGTTACCATCAAAAATCATAGGATTATCAATGGGCTCAACAATATCATACTCAGGGGAAGGAGAGGGTTGTGAACACATAGAGGAAGCACGAGAATGATCAAGGGGATTGAGGATAACACAATCATCAAAACCAATGCTAGGAGACTCCTTACGTACAAACACATCACGTGACTCCTCCAAAGGAGTTTCGACTAGATCATGCATCTTATTAAAAGTATCTTCTGACTTAAAACATGCATCAACGACACTATACCTAGTAACAACCCCAAAAGCTCACCCACCTCAAGCCTTGTGCACTGAGCTAAAGGAAAGGACGAGTCAGATAAGGATATGACAACATCAGTATTGTCCAACGGTGACACAAAGTCAGACTGAACATCGCAGATATAATAAGGACACAAATTGGCAGCATGGTCAGAAGAATTATACAATTCACATCAAAAAGGGGCATATAAGATCTAGAATAGAATGCACAAGGATCAGAAAATGAATATCTAAAAATAATAATAGCTTTCTTAAATTCAAATGAATTCCAAGCAATCCACTCAAGCAAATACCATGTATCATCAATATTTTTACCATGAAAGCCCTAATACTGTAAAAGAGTTCGGGTTTCATTATTCAGACCCTTATCAACAATGTTCAAACTTTCCCATTTACCAACACAATAACTACATTGAGTAAGAAAAAAATTTAATCGCTTAAAATACCTCCAAAATAATTCATGCTCGAATTGGGGGAAATGAAAAATTGCCATTGTTTTTTTAATTTTTATTTTGGTAATTTTTAAAATTTTTTTATAGTTTTTTCCCAAATAAAAATAAAATGCTTAGTCAAACCTATCGGGAAAAACCCAATTTTTGACATTAGTCCTCGGCAACGGCGTCAAAAACTTGATACGGTCGCAAGTGCACAGTGGCATTGTAGCAATGAAGGTCGATCCCATAGAGACTAGGTGAAACTTCTGGGCTATATCCCCTTAAGATAGGCTACGCAAAATTCAAATTCAAGTGGTTTTGATTAACAATTACAAATAAACTTTTTAAAATCAAATATGGGAAAAACACCTAGAAATTTTCGTAGTTATGAAAGAGAATTGAATCCAAATGATAAACATGTGCCTTTCTCTAATTGGTTAATTTTGAGGAATTGCAATCTATATAGAAATTCAGTCTATTCTTTCGAAATCAACTAAATTTTTCTAAACTAAGCAAATGTCGCTCTTTGAAGCTAATTTGACTTAATCCAAGTTCAAAGTCTTTGATTATTTATTAGCCCTCCTAACATATGAATCTCTCTTTTGAGATAAAGCAACGATAGGTTCTAACAAGCAGTCCGACAACCAAGTGTCGTCTTTCAAATGTTCACTCGATTGTTTCAAGTGTGCAAGCAAACTTTGATCACAAATACGCTCACAACATAAATAAAACTTGATAGAACGAAATTCAACCAATCATGAAGATAAGCACAACTGAATAAACTAAAACATGATCCAATAACAATTCCACAAACTACTAAATCCCTAGACAAAAATTAACTACTCAAACATGATTAAATTAAACATCTAAAACAATAAATCTAAAATGAAGAGAAGAGAAGAGAGAAGAGAAAAGAGATGCTCAGCTAAGATTGCGCTTGAACCGTCGTGCAAATTCGGGGTGGAATCCTTGCAAATCTTCCCTTCAACTCTATCTCTCTCTCTCTCTCTAATCTAAAATCCTAATCTACTTGAAAAAAGGAAAAGAATGGAATGGGACAGATGGGATGATTAGGATGATTATGTTCTACTGCAGAACGGTGCTATTTATAGGAGAGCTTGATTGATGTCAGCCACACGATGAGGAAAAATAAAGAGGCCAGCTGTTACAGGCCTGCCATGAACCATGGCATCCACCACGGGCCGACTGTGGACTGGGATGGTTCGTCATTCTTCTGTTCCTCCTCTCTTCCATGGGCATGGCAACTCAAAGGCATCCATGAGGAGTCAAAATGCACCTATATAGGGTCAAATGCTGGTTAAAAAGGCCTAAAATCCTGCAAAACACATCAAACAACCATACCCGATTAGCATAAATCGAGAGTAGGAGTATAAATAATAACTTAAAGCACAATATTATCCTAAAACGACACAAAATAGCCCTAGAATGATATACATATTGAGCACTTATCAAACATCAAGTTGGAACCTAATATGGGAAAGCCAATGAATGATCTAAATAAATACAGAAGGCTTATTGGTAAACTGATATATTTGTCAATTACAAGACCTGAAATTTGCTATAGTTTTCAACTTTTAAGTTAATTCATGCATAGACCTACTCATTTCACAAGCAAGCAGCAACCCATGTTGTTAGATGCATAAAAGGGACACCTGGGCAAGGAATATTGTTTGCTAGTGCCTCTAAACCCTGTCTTACTACATAGTGTGATTCAGACTGGGCAGGATATGTTATGTCTATAGGATCCACCACTGGAGATTGTGTGTTGTTGGAAGATTCTCTTATTTCTTGGAGAACAAAAAAATAAGACATTGTCTCCAGGTCTTCTGCTGAAGTAGAACACAAAGCAATGATAGTAACATGTTGTGAAATTACTTGGTTACTGAGTCTCTTGAAAGATTTGGGAATAACTAAGCTGGAACCTGTGGCCTTGAAGTGTGACAGTAAGGCAATTTTGCACATAGCATCTAATCCTATGTTTCATGAAAGGACATTTGGAGGTGGATTGTCACTATATCAGGGACAAACTGATGGCCGGACAAATTGCTCGCTCCGTCATATGTGCCAACTAAATTGCAGATGATAGACTTGTTTACCAAGATTGGTTCCAGTTAATCAATACACTAAACTCGTGGCCAACTTGGGGGTTATCAATCCTTTCTCAACCACCAACTTGAGGGGGCATGTTTAAGGAAGCTGAAATAGTATGCTGAGCTGGAACCATTGCTGAGGTGGAGTACAAGTTAGTTACACAACTGAAATATTTAACTTAGATATTTTCTGCTTATTGTAATAAAGGCCTCAATATATATAGAGGTTGTTGTAACTACCTGAACTGAATGAAGATCATTTTCTCTGTCTAAATTCCCTTTCTCTCTCCACCTTCAACCTCAATCATGGTTGAATGGAGTTAACAGCCAAACGAAGGTTACAATATATTATCATTTTTACTGGGAGACATTTATCTAGTTAATTAAAAGCCCAAATATTTTTTAAAAATTTTAAAAATTATAATGGCATATTAAGCCCGATTTAAAATAATTACTCAGAAAGGCAAAAACAAGTTTAGAAAATATAAAACCTATTGATTTTGAAGGCCAACACATAACAAGAGCCAAATGATGGTTATATTTTATGACAATATGATGTGAAACTTAAAATAAACTCATTCAAATTAATAAAATATTATAGAGAATCAGTAAAAGTCAATAAAATATGAAAATGTACAATAGAAATCAAAACATAAAAATTTTCTTTTACTCAAAAGATAGGGATTATTGCATTAGATTTGAGCTAAGGTAGTGTTTGGTTGGGAGAAAATAATTTTCCTGGAAAATAATTTTTTAATTTTTTGTTGTTTGGTGCAATAAAGGATGGAAAACTATTTTCTAAGAAAAATGATTTTCTCCCTAATAGAGGAAAATGATTTCCTTTCCTTTTGGAGAGGATGAGAAGTTGATTTTCTTCCTTCAACTCTTTGATAATATGATTAGTTGAAATTTAGGCACAAAATTTGATTTCAACCGTTTAGATCAAAACTTGACTATCTGATGCAAAATATTAAAATAAAGTCAAGTCTAAATTTTTAGCTCAAATTTCTTTCATTTGATCGGCATTTATCTCCATCATGACAATTTAATCAACTTTTTTTGCCACTAAAACAATTCAGCCGATTCGCCACTAAAATAATTTTAACGGTTTGAATCAAAACTTGATTATCATATAGAAAATATTAAAATTGGCTCAAATTCAAATTTTGAGCTTGATATTCTTTCATTTGATCAACATTTTTTTCCACAACAACAATTCAATTGATATTTTTCACCCCTTAAATAGTGCATTAATGTTTTCCACCATTAGAACAATTTCAATAGTTTGGGTTGAAACTTGATCATCGAACATAAAAGATTAAGATAGATTCAAATCCAAATTTTGATCAGGATATTCCTTCATTTGGTTAACATTTTTCTCTGCCACGATAATTCAATTGATATTTTTTGCCACTTAAATAATTTAGTTGATGTTTTTCGTCTCTAGAATAATTTCAGCGGTTTAAATCGAAACTTGATTATCTAAGAGGAAGTATTAAATAAAAGCTCAAATATAAATTTTAAGCTCAAAACTACGACCATTTAGTCAATATTTTTTGCTATTTAAATAATTTAGTTGATGTTTTTCTCTTTTTCATGGAAAATAATTTATCTTGTACCAAATAACAGAAAATATGACATGAAAATCAATTTTTCTTGGAAAAATATTTTTCACAGAAAATAAGTTTTAGGGAAAACCATTTTCATTCCAACCAAACACTACCTAAGAAAAAACATACATATCTTCAGATGTCCAAGTTACAACAGTTCCTGGTACATGCACATCCTATAATCTCTCCTTATGAAAGTAAATGGTTGTCAATGAGCGAGGCCATGAGTGACCTTATTACACTCCGTTTAACATAAGTTTAAGAGATAAAATTTAAAAAGCTACTAATAACAAAAGTGTGTTTAATGAACAAGCCAATGACATTGACCTGGATACTTGTCTTCTTTAACTTCTAAATTACCATCAAGCAATCCCCTTTGATTGCTAGATTGTTGAGACCAGTTTGAATAGCACACCTAATACCAAAATGACAAGCATTTGCTTCTTCGACTTCAGAGCCTAAAAAACCTACTTAATTCCTTGCTCCATCCCAACCAGAACGATGTCACCACCACACGTCCTAACCCAACCCCCCGGTGCCCACATCCCCTCTTACCACAACATCGTTTGCTTGGCCCTCCTTGAATGTCCGAGCAAATGAAACAACCTTATCACTAAGAACAATAAGGTTTCTATCGGTCTTTAGAAGGTGAAGTGATTTCTCACATTCCAATATCTCCACTATATTTTCAAAAACTCTCCCAACATTCCCTAAATAAAGCATAAGAATTGGAGCTATAGGAAAAGATAAATAATTCTTGTGTGAGATGATCTCACTTAAGAATTTGTGAAGATAGAAATGATAGAAATTTAGTTGCATTGACTTTTATTGATGGAGATGATATGGATTATTATTATTACGCATTTAATTGATTGAGAGAATTGAGCATCCTATGGTTTATACAAAAACTAAAATGATATTGTAGGGATTACTGTATTATTATTTTTTCATCACATCATTATCATTATTATCATCATCATCATCATCATCATCATCATTATCATTATTATTATGATTATTATTATTATTAAAAGAGGTTGTGTAGTAAAACTCTCTACTTCGTTTGTAGCTTCTATTATAATTACTCAGTACTTCAATTCTTTCATCATTAATTATGCCACATCAAGCCTAATCAATATTCCTGTCAGGGTTCACGTACGTGTCAACCATAATGAGTACACTAAAAAATAATTATACTTAGATTAGATCTATTTAGGTAAAATTACAAGGAGGTTAGTCATAAAATGAAGTGCAACAAACTTTTTTTTTAAGTTTTTTTGGCAACAAGTGAGTCTTGGTTTTGGAGGGAAGAATAAGTGAATAAAATTTCAATGCAAAGTGGAATTATCAAAATGCACAAAATAAAGTGGAGAGTTAATGTGGCACTGTGGAGAGAGAGTACGCCAGAACTTCAATCAAGGACCTAGAATTCTCATTCCCCTACAACTAGCACTATCTAGAGAGAGAATGGGGCACAACAGAGAGAGAAAGTAAGGAAGATGAAGAGCAGCAGTGAAAGGAGGAAGAAGAAGAGCAGCAAAAGCAAGGTAGAAGAGGAGGAGGACCTAGTGCTGCTAAAGATGAATAGGCAAGCCATGGGAATAGCAGAAGGAGATTGTAGAGCTCCTCTAAAAAAAACATGCCATTTGGCCTATAAACGGTCCATTAAGATTGATGATTTCGAGGTCAGTGATTATCAATCCCTGAATTAACTAAAAAATTCCCAAAATCATGTTCGGGTACGTTAATTCTGGTAGATTTGTGGATGCCTTTGTGGTCTGTAATTGTGAAATTTATGGGAATGAAATGTTTTGATGTGAATTGAGATTTGTGGGGTGGTTTTGTGCCAAGGAAGCCGGAGAAATGACAAGATATGTGGATGTTTGGAAACTGCATTGTGTTTACCATTGTTTTAATAGAGGTATACCCAACTATACATCTTGTGATTAATTGGTAAATAGATACAAAGAATGTAGGCATCTAACGTAATCTTTGCATCTATTTTATAGTGTTGAGATAGGGAAATGGACCAGATATGTGGATGTTTGGAAACTGCATTATGTTTATCATAGTTTCAATAGAGGTATACCCAACCATATATCTTGTGATTAGTTGGTAAATAGATACAAAGAATGCAAATGTCAAAATTAATCTTGATTCTTGACATCTAACTTGCAGTGTTGTAATTGGGGTGGAAGATATGTGAATGTTTAGAAATTGCATTGTATTTACCATAGTTTCAATAGAGGTATATGCAATTGTACATCTTGTGATTAATTGATAAACAGATACAAAGAATATAGGTGTCAAAGTTAATCTTAGCATCTAATTTGCGATGTTTGAATTGGAGTTGATTAAACATGTAGATGTTTGGAAATCACATTGTGCTTACCCTACTTTCAATAGAAGTATAACTAGATGCACATCTTGTGATTAATTGGTAAACATATATAAAACCCAAGCTGTAGAAGCCATTTTCATTTCTAGAGGAGACAAGCGAATAAGTACATGTCACAGTTCTGGTATTATGTGTTGTAGTTGGGTTGTGATGATATTTATTGTCTTTTGTAATTTGCATGTTGGGATAATGGAGTTGCATAAATGTTGTGAAAGCCTTCAAAATGAAGTAGCCTATGTAAGTGAAGGAAGTTCTGGCAGCGATGATGATAACAGTCCCTTAGATGCTTTAGAGGAGGATGTGAATAATTCTATGAGTAGCTCATCAGTGTCATTGGATGATGAGGTGAGCCCTAGCAATAAGGATGTGCTCGTGCTTGAACTGCGATCAAAGAACTTACATGATAAGGGAGGTAGTAGTAATGTTGATAACCCGAAGTCGAAGAACAGAGGTGATGTAATCGTCATCGAGCTGCGGTCAAAGAACTTACATGATAAGGGAGGTAGTAGTGAGGTTGATACCCTGAAGTCAAAGAAGTGTTCTACGAAGTCTCAAAATATGCGAGGCAATGAAAAGGGTTTCGAAGGAAATAAGTGCAAGTCAGTGCAAATGGAAGGGAAGTAAAGCATCAGGGCAATCCTGCTAGCAGCACATAGTGTTGACCATGTTACTACATGACATAACCTGTCAAGGACACACCATGAAACAACACTGATAGTTGTTAGTTTCAAGCACAACAACTTCCAACCTAGAAAAACAATTGTACTTTTCACCATTGTTGGAATAACTTAGAGTGGTCCCAGAATCGGTAGAAGCCAGGCTGTACATTATTCTCTTTAAAGTGCCTACCATGTGGCTTAGCGAGGGCAGTTGTAGTTTAGTAAAAAGACAATTCTAGAACAGAGTAAAATAGGTAGTTCGTGCCTTTCTTTTAATCCTAATAGGGACCTTCCTTGGTGCCCAATTAAATGATGTGCCACTAAGCATATATAAATGATTCACCACCCACTTCCTCACTACAAACATAAATGAGGTAGTTGTGGCCTGTTTGGTATCTGTCGCCTGGACTTAATGTGGTGGTCCTTTCTTGTGGTAAAAGTGTAAACCACATTACAATCGTACTTTGAAATTTACTTAGGGTATTTTCTCATGTTGTGTGAATAGGTAGTTTTACCTTGTATTGTATTGCATGTCACTAAGGTATATTAAGAAATCATATGTGGTAAACCTGTCGTTGATAATCTCATGAAGGATTTCAAATAACCCTATTACAATGAAAAATAACTCCATCTTAGTATTTGTGCTAAAAATTAGATCTGCCTAGGTAGACTATGACACTAAATGTGGTACACCGAAATTGAAGTGTTTGACAGTCATGACCATTTATTATTGCCAACAGTGTTCAACTGCATATCCATTAACCCGCAGCTTTACATAAGTACATAAGTCACTGTAAAAATGTAGTTCAGTGCATTCATCAAGCACTCAAGAGCTTGTCTTATATACTAAAAGGGACATTGTAATAACTATAATGTAATACAGGACATCTATAAGAAGTTAAATTCATTGCAAGCCACTCCATCACTACAGTACTAGAGTAGGTGTCAGATATGTAATACCCTGAACGTGGATTAAAAGGATTGAAATGACTACTTATACCACTAAAGGTGTATCTTTCTTTTCGGGAAGCCCACTCTTAAAAACTCCATAGTTAAGCGTACTTGTTGTGGAGAAATTTTAGAATGGCTGACCTCCTAGGAGGTTTCTTAGATAGCGTGTGAGTAATGACAAAGTACGCTAAAAAGGCTTGTGATGATTTGTAGGGCTAATCGATAATTTAAGTTATTCCTGGTAGTTGTTTGTGGCCCGAGTGGGGTCAGGGTGTTACAGGTTGGTTGGAGTAAATGTCTTACTTAATAACTGTACAAACAAGTTTAAAATATATAGTTGACAGTTTGATTCATTTGTAATGAAAAATAGGACCATGTTTCGTAAACAAGTAATACTCACATACACATTTCATTAAATGCCCATCCTAGGAGTACATTATATCAATATAGCACTCATTTTTCCTGTTCTATAGGATACTATGTTCCAAAGTTGGCCATTAACTCGAGGCAACCAAAATTGTCATTCCCTATGTTATCCACCCCAATACGTCGATGGCATCCATCGATGTCGGTAATGAGGAAGCAAATCCTACATCAGCCTCTTTACCTAATATTGGTTGGATGGAAGGTCCAAATTTCATTCCCATTCATAACCTAATATTACAATCTTTTATAGACTTCCCAGTGCGATCATGGGATGATTTCTATGTTGTGACCCATCAAAGATTGTGCAATTTGAGGTGCATGCTTCCCTCATTGGTAAATATTTCGACATAAATTCTAATGGTAAGTGAGTTAATTTCTGATTGGATCTAAGAACAACAATGCTCAGCTTGGCTTGATGGTAGATAAATTTTACGAGTGCAACAAGTTCGTACAAAAGAATGCATGCTCGAGTTGTTTGACACAAAACCCATACCTATTCCATCAATCACCCCATTTAAGACACGTGCAATATCCCAATCCATACTGACATATGAATTGTATAGCAGGACTGATGACATGTAAATATAGATATTGCAAAAAGCTGAGCTGGGGCACAAGTGGATGTAATATCCACACTCCTCAAAGAGGGGAATGGCATTAAGTGCACTATAAACATGTTCACCGTGAACTCACATATTGGAATGCCTCCACAGGTGAACAACTATTGCCTGAGCGACACTCACATTGCCATTTACAATTGTAGAGGCATTGCACGATATATTTTCCACCAAATTTAAGAAGATTACGTTCAGTCACCAGGATCCTTGTTATGGTAGTTACGGATACTAGAGTGGGAGATGAAAATACGAGGGAGATCTTGTGAAGAATAGGAATGAACCATGCTTTATAGAGCCCATTGGCTTTGTTGGTGGTGCCTATCTCTTATGGGACTCATCAAAAATGTTCTTTGTACCACATAAGTTTAAACCCATGCACATCACTTTCATAGTGAAGGTGAAAAATTTTCATTATTGTATGTTTAATAACTTATCGACTTTATGTCGATATTATAGCTTAAAAAGATAGAGTACTGCCATAGTGCATATTTGTCGAGCTGATATGTCACATATTTTCTTATACGCTTTTAGAGAGTTTGGTAATGATGCAATATAAATAACTATGGCAAATGCTAGTGTACTATGTGCAAGTTTTGCTTATAGCAAGTGGTTATTACTTCGTATTCAACTTTTTCTTAGGTGGTCTGATTTCACACAAGCATTTCCTTGACATTATGTGTACGTTCCACTGTTTATACATCTATCTATGCACTAAACTTTTAATACTCATTGGCAAAGTCCACATCCATGTGGTTACCTATAATTCAATGCTGGTCTACTAGTGTGTAGTTAATGTTATTGTGCTTTAGCTTACCTTCATACTCGTAAAAACCCTTTCACACAACCCCTCCACTGAGAGAACTATATCAACTCAGTTTTCGGAGTCAGTATATTTACCTTAGGTTGAATATTTGTCTACCTTGGTATACTTGTGTAGATAATGTGGTAAACATAATATACACTAGTTGTGATTCAAGAACATTTCATTGTGAAAGAGAACCGAGCCCTGCAACATGCTATATGTTGTTAATTAATAATACTTGAGTGATTGGTGCAATTATCTATCTGTTTAATAAATCATGGTGGCATGAAAGGAATACATACAATATGAGAATCCATACACGAGCGTAGACTTCAATCGTATAGAGCACAAGATATGTATTTTATCGTGCAATAACGTCTCATGATAAACCTGTAATCTCGTCATTTTGATCCCTTGATTCCCCACTCTTCCCCATGTATTTCCTCGATTCAATGAGGAATTTGGTTATATTTTCCTTTCTTTGCTTGCAATTGTCTCATTTGGATTAAATTCCCTTTTTTAGGTATTGCAGTCCTAATTGGAGGCAATTCTCATTCAAGGGTCTAAAGATGAGAGAGGAGCGGCGTTTTGGATAAAGCAACAGTGCATATATGCATGACCGTGTAGAATTACTAAAAAGTTGAAGACATGTACGACTGCCCCTAAGCATTTTACACAACCATGCATCTAAGTACGAAAGTTCCTACAGTTTTGCACAGCCAATCGTAGACTTCTGGTTAGCCACGCATTTGCCACATCATGCTTTTGCAGGGCCAGCTTTGCATCCCATAATATTTCGCATTACTTAAGTTTTTCTAAGATAGAATTAGGGACATCTTTATCTTATTCTAAAATTATTGTAGAGCACTCTCCTGAGGCAATTTTTAGGGTTTATTTAGGGGATTGCTAAGGCTCTTTTGCATCAAGCTTATGATCATTGAAGACTGTTGAAAGCATCATTATTGTGTTTAATCCAAATTTATTTCTCAATTCTCCTTTCTTTTGTTATTACCTTTCTAGGTTTTCATATTCCTCCATGCTTATCAAATTAGGTTTTGAAATTGTGATTTTCAATATGTTCGGAGGCTAAATCCCAATCTTGGGTTAGGAGTAGCCCTATTATGCTTGATTGATTCATGATTTAAGCTTTCATAGACTTTGCCCATGTTTATATCTTGGATTCTTGCTTAGTACACCAAGCGTTTGATGAAAATCTCGAAAGAGAATAAATTCACTATTCTTAATTAGGACTTAGGGGATTAATGAAAGTTGAAACCTTTATCTAGTGTGTCTTCGTGAGCGATCAGAATCCTTAATATGAAAATAATTAGGGTTTGATTTGGGATTATTGATTACTCAATCTTGTGGCCCCGTTGACTATATTTTAATAAAAATAGATAATTAGAATTGATTGGCCAGTCTAATGTCCTTAAAATTAAAGAAGGCATAGATGGGCCTCAATTTGTAATCTACCCCCTCCGAACACTTGCATAGGCAGGTTTACATAGTTTAATGATTGATTCATAAAGCATAATAGCATGGTGAATCCCAACCTAAGGTCTTTATTATCTATTGTTAAGTTCAACTTTTCATCATTCAGCAGTTTTTATACTGAATTTAGTAATCTATAACCCAAGTGCTATTTGCCCATATTGAGTATTAAGATGAGTTTTGGTGGTTAAAATTAAGTTCCCTGTAGACATGATCTGTACTTATCATTGCTAATTACATTGGCACCGTACACTTCCATAATTTTTCACATCTCACCAACACATACTCCCCACTAATAGGAAGTACACGGTTTACCTTCTTATTGACTGAAAAACACCAAGGTAAATATGAACATGCATAGTGGTGAACCAATATTTTTTTATACTGCAAATATTTTTTCCTGCCTATTTAAAAGCAGTTTAGTACACGTGAGGTAAACATAAATATGCAGAGTGATAAACATGAACATGTGTTGCATGAAAGGGGTCACTTTGGAAATTAACAATATTTGGTAGGTCGTCATAAAGGCCAATGTATTTATATTAACTAGTACATGTGCATGCACAATATTAATCAATTACACAAATAACCCATCTTCAGTAATGACATCATCATGGCTGCCACACCCTTCTGTGCTTGTCTTCTCAAGCCATCTTTGCGACCCACATACAAATAGTTATGCGCATTATATCCCTTAAAAATCATCATCACATCTTTATCCACCTTAACTGCCATTAATATTTGCCTATCATACTTCAAACTATACCATAGTTTGTGCTCCAACAAATCACTTCTTGTAATCTCCTTCACTGTTCTTCATGCCTCCTTCGACTCCATTCCTTCCTTCGCCACCATTCCTTGACCCTGCCTCGTACGTTACTTTTCCATCTCTACTTTACTGCTACATTCCCCCCATACCACATACATAAATACTTCCCTTCCCCACTAGTGTCTTCTTCAACAATAGCATGTACATCCATTGCACATAACAACCACCACCTTTTATCCCTTCCTAGAACACTCACTACCTTCAACCTCACTAATATCTTTGCATTTGCTTCGCATGTATGATACGTTAATAACATGTTGTTAGATCAAACATTCATGTGCAACATTTATTTCACATAAGTGCAGACAATGGCCACTACTCTAGCTATAAATTTACCTAACTACTAAACAATGTCCACTATGGTACACAAATGAGGTTACCTATGTTTACAAGTACCCAATTGTTGGCCTTCAAACCACCATGATCACCCCTTGATAACATGACAACTCATTTTTATAACATCCTGACCTATCGCTCTAAAGACACTATTGTCTGGTCCATAACTTACGCATTCGCAGTACCATTGTCATACATAACTCTATACACCTTGCCCTGCTAGACCTTTTTTTTTTTTGGGGGGGGGGGGGGAATGCATGTCTTCCATCTTATTCCTATGGTACACTACCCTTAGTACATTTTCATTCAATTACAGTTACATAACAACAATAGTCCTGCTATCATGGTATGTAGGCAATATAATCATGGTATACATATATACCTAGATAATTATAGTTCACAACAATAACTGTGACAATAAGCACATTCTACTAACAAATAACTAAAATTTATCACCAATTAGTATGACATACCTATTGTATACCCAATTACTTTTATCGGTCTGCCCATCAGGGTATACAATAGGTATATCATGCTAATTGGTGATAATCCATGTTAATGGAATGGATTCGTTGTCATTGTCATTGCTGTTGTGAATAGTAATTCACAAGGTATATGTGTATGTCATGATATTGTTCACTGCCTACCATGGTATTAGGATGGTCATTATTGCGTATTCTAAATTAGATCGAGATGTAATTGGGTCTATCATAGTTTGACAAAAGGTAGGCATAAAAAAGGGAAAAATAATTTCAAAATTACAAACCACACAAGCACCCATATATCCACCAACATTAATGTATCGAACAAGATTTTGGAAATTTTTCAGTAAATTCAGGGATTGACAATCATTTATCTCAAAATCAATTTTATAGACCCATTAAGGGGCTAAATGGCTCCGTTTAGGGGCTAAATGGCGCGTTTTTTGAAGGTGTTCTACTATCTCCTTCTTCCCTTCCTGTGGCTTGCCTGTTCGTCTTCACCAGCACTAGGTCTTCCTCTTCGTCTACCTTGCTTCTGCTGCTCTTCTTTTTCCTTCTTTCACTATTGTTCTTCTTCTTCCTCACTTTCTCTCTCTATTGTGCCCTATTCTCTCTCTAGATAGTGCTCATTGTGAAGGGGAATGAGATGCCTGAGTTCCTGATTGAAAGTCTTCCCTACTCTCTCTCCACTGTGCCACTTTAACTCTCCACTTTATTTTGGACATTTTGTTAATTCCACTTGGCATTGAAATTTTATTCGCTTATTTTTCCCTCTAAAACCAACACTTACTTGTCACAAAAAAGGGTTTGCTACACTTCATTTAATGACCTACCTCTTTGTAATTTTCCTTACTTATCTTTAGATTCAATATGTAGACAATTATAAAAATATTTGAGTGTTCTATTAAAATAGCCTAAAATAATGGCAAGATTTCTTACAAGGGGTTAGGATATCCCTATATTAAACTACAACTGATACGAGTACTGCAGGTATTATTACTAAAGTACTACTGAGACAAATTGAATAGAACAAAAAAAATCCTAATTTCCCATTCTTCATCTTTGCAAAGGAAGGAAAAAAACCTTATGTCAACCAAAAAAAAAAAATCTTCTCTGAGTAAAATAGGAATTGTCATGAACCATAATATTTGTGAAGAAAACCTCCAATTGTCCTGTATTCTATATTGATATATTTAGGTAAATGCTAGTTTGGTGTCAATGAGTTCTTTTTATCTTATGCCAAGAATAATTTGTTCATCTTTTTCTTTATAATGGATTTTCGAATTTTCATACCAATTATTCTAAGCGGTTTCATTCATCGAAAAACACTTTAATCAATCGTACTTTTATCCTCGTAAGATTCATCAAAAATCAAGCAAATATTTATTCTGAGGTAATAAAAAACATATTTTAAATATGTTCAATTTTAAGAAAGGTGTAATGTAGACACCTCTTCTCTTCTCTCTAGAATAGCCTACCTCTAATTCTTAGGGCTATTATTGACTTTTTGCAATAATTATCCCAGTTTCTACAATATCCATTATTTTTATAGTACTTTTTTCCCTAGCAAAGGTTTTTCTGTCCATTTATGAGAGTTTCTCCATACCCCTTCTAATTGGCAATGTTATCTTTTACCCTTGAAGTACTGTTTCTATTAGTTCAAAATCATATTTTTCTGCTTGTGTGGGAACGATTCATTAATTGATTACTAGATGGGTCCACGCTGAATATCAATTCTTCAAACATGGACTGTGGTCATATTTATTTCAATGTAATTGTTAATGTCATATGACATTTCAATTAATTAATCAATCTTCTTATATTCAAATAAGAAAGATGTAATGTCCTCAAAAATTCATTAAAAACAATATATTACATAATCTCATTAATAGTACTTTACTATGGTATTCACTATTTCATTGTTAATATTCTAGATGATGACATTAATAATCGTAGTTATTATTTATGTTGAATAACTTCACATTATAAAATTCTTCTTTATTTTTGTCTTGAAGAGGAATATCTATATTAAAACAGATTTTTCTTAAAAAATTAAAAGATGGAGGAAGATTCATCAATATATTTTGAGATAGATGCACATAAAATTTGGAATAAAAAAAGGAGCTATACAAAATTAGATGATGAAACTTTTCAAACAATTGAGAGTCGAGATCAAAGGAAAAGATTACATATATAGCAAGTATGTACCTAATAAATACTTTACAGTTTGCACCATTAATAAAATTACATTAAAATGATAATTATCACACATACGAAGAGACTAAAATTAATATGGTTTTAGTCAATTACAACTTCACCCTTGGTAAAAAAATATGTCTGAACTCCCTATCCATTGTAAATTGAAAATGAAAATTCACAACCTCATCAAGTATCTCAATATGGTGATTGTCGTCAATCCTCTTACCACTGGGAGTTCTTCACTATGATTTTCTACAAGAACTCCAACAAACAAACTAGAGAGACAAAAATAAGAAGCATAAACAATCACTTCTTATTAGGGATACAACCTGCAGCCACACTTGCACAAAAGAAAATGTTGAAGATATACATCCCTTCTTTCTATGCACATGGGCTAGCTGAGTTAGTTCTTTATAACAACTTTTCTGTTATAGCTCCTTATTTTTATGCGGGAGTTTTCTTATCTGTTTTAACTTTGATCAAGTATATAAATACAGCTCAATTGTATTACATGGTAGAATGAATAAAAATAATACACAAATTCTCTCATTTCTCTCTGACATTTGCTCTTTCTCTCTCTAAAATCGTGATCAGATTATGATTATTAACATGGTATCAGAGCCCGGGTGGGTGATTTCGAATTTTTCAGATTTTCATTTCTTCAATCGATTGGTTGATTTGTATCCTCGACTGATCAAGCTTCAAATCAATTTCTCAAATGCATCAGTTTCTACTTTTCGATTGATTGAATCGTTTCTTTAATCAGTCTAGCTTCACATCAAGACTTAGAATTAATAGCCTAGGGCTTATCTTTACTGATTTCATCAAGTTCTTCTTCTTGACTTGTTGAATGAGCTACGCAATGGCAGTCCAAGGAAATCGCATATCACAGATTGAGCCTACAGATCCGCTTTTCATTCATCCATTAGATAATCCTAGTCTGTCTCTGGTTTTGAACATCTTAAATGGAGAAAACTTTGATAACTAGAGAAGATAAGTAATCATAGCCCTATCTGCAAAGCACAAGGCTGCATTCATTGATGGAATATGTGCTTGTCCATATTCATCATCTCCATTACGCACTTTGTGGAAGAGAAACAATGCAATGGTACTTTCTTGGCTTTTGATTCCTTAAATGAAAATGTTAGTAATAGTGTGCTATATTTTGATACAGTTCAAAGTCTTTGGAGAGACTTGGAAGAAAGATTTGGTCAATCTAATAAGGCAAGATTATTTCAAGTGCAAAAGGATGTTACTTGCTTGATACAAGGTGATATGGATATTGCAAGTTATTACACTAAGGCTCAACAGTTGTAGGATGAGTCAAATGCTGTTAGTGCAGCTCCCAGATGCAGCTGTGGAAAATGTGAGTATGGTATCAATGGACAATTGCAGAAATACACAGAGGAGCAAAGGCTGATTCAATTTCTCATGGGCCTTAATGGTAGCTATACTTTAGTTAGGGGCAATATCTTGATGATGATTCCCTTTCCTTCCATGAGTCAAGCTTACTCCCTTCTTATCCAAGAAGAGAGACAAAGGTAAGTCAAGACTGAGCTACATTTTCTCAATGAAAATGCCTCTCTATCAGCTGGAACTAACAAGTAATTGATACGACAAGAAGGTTGGAAGTCTGGTCAGAAAAAGCCTGAAAACAGAAGGTCATAGCTATTTTGTGATCACTGTAAAAGGTCAAGGCACACCATTGATAAATGTTTCAAGATACATGGTTATCCCAATAGGGCCTCAAGTAGGGGAAGAAGAGGTTATACTCCAGTGCAAGGCAGAAAAGCCTATAATACCTGGACTGAGAATGAACAGCATAAGAGATCTTCTGAGTCTCAAGTTCCAAATCTACCTGCCTTGAATTAAGAACAAAGCAAGCAGCTGCACCACTTTCTAGCTAATCTCATAAATTCTTCACAATAGAAGCATGATGAGCAAGATAGTGCTGGAGCTCACATGGCAGGTATAATTTCTTCTATCTTAAACAGTCACATTAATAATACCATCTGCTGCACATGCAAGCTAGTGGTTCTTGGATTAGACTCAGAAGCCAGTGATCATATGAGTTTTGATGCCAATGCACTGCATGATTTGCAACTTTTAGAGCATTCCATGTCAGTTTTATTGCCTGATGGTCACAAAGTACAAGTTACTCATTTTGGACAATTAAAGGTTAATGATAATTTGACACTAAATCATGTTATTTTGGTTCCCCATTTCAAATACAATCTGTTATCCCTCAAAAAATTGGCAAGACAATTGCATTGCCTTGTGATTTTCTCAGAGGATATGTATATGTTGCAGGGCCATTCTCTAAAGAGGCCAGTGACAATTGGTAGAGAGGCATATGGCCTTTACATCTTGGACAAGAAACTGGTCAAGGACACCAAGTTTGATAGGGATTTATCTGCTGCCTATAATAATCTGACTAGCGTTAGGAACAATGGTCTTGAAGTTTTTTTGTAATTAGGGATCTAGGAAATTGAGTATTGATACTTGGCATAAAACAGTTGGACATATACCCTATAGAAGGATGAAGTTGTTCTCATTAGGAGCTGATTTTGATGATGTAAAACAGGGTATGTTGTGTGAAATTTGTCCAAAAATAAAACAACAAAGGTTACCATTTCAGTTGAGTACCATTTCTACTACTTCTCCTTTTGAGCTCGTGCACGTTGATACATGGGGACCATATCATACTAAGACTCACTCTGGAGATCGATTTTTTCTCACAATTGTGGATGATTACACAATTTGTGACTCTGGGGTACCTTAATTCTCTGGAAATAATTATTAGGGTTCAATATCTTTAGAATGTATTCCAAAGTGCCTACTATTTTGGGTAAACTATTAATAGGGGGATAATATTTTTTCAAACTAATTACTGGTCGAAGTTTTTCTTTGCAACTTAGTCCTTGAACTTTCAAAAATTACAAAATAGTCTCTGAAATAGAAAAAATGTATAAATAAGCTATTTTTAGGGGTTTTTTAAGAAATTATGCCTGTTTTAACTGATTTAACTTTTTATAATGACTTTACTGGTACTAGTTATCACAATTTACTATTTATATCTTATATATTATAATTTCTATGGTTATAGGCCCATCATGCTTAGCAAAATAATTAAAACTTAATCAGAGAGTTTCGACCGTTACCTGAACGTAGTCGGCGTGGGACTCTGGCGTTCCTCTAACTTTCGGTTTACAGAGATTGCTAATCTCAACTCCAGCTTCCTTAGATCAGGCACAACACAAATTTGTTTCGTTTTTTGCCTCAAACCATAGTCACTAATCAAGTTTTTAATCTTTTTCAAGGATAGTGGAACTTTAATCAAGAACCTATAATATTTAAGACATAAGGTTCAATTAGACAACGTTCCCTACTGGGAAACTTCTTTTATTAAAAGCTTGAAAGTGGTTATATTACAATGGAATGCTTCGAAGAGAAACTTAAGCTAAGATCATTAGAGATGCTAGCTCATGAAGAAATGGAGAATCCCAACTTCTCTTTTACTCAAGAATGCTCAAATGACCGTGTCTTTCTCAGCTCTCAACCTCTCTATTTATTGAGAGGACAGGGGTACATAGGATACACTAAATGCTACAGTACATAAAGACTTTTCACATGACTACAGTTGTCTACAGTACAATGTTGGCTACAGTACACACTTTATTTTACAGACCGGACACTTGTCAAAATAGTACAATAATGGGACAACTTTTTCAGATATTTTAATGATGACAAGATTAGTCATCATTATTGAGATTCTGCATGCCTTCATCTCCAATTATATCTTTCAGACCATCATTATCTGGGTAATCATTAAAATCTTCATTAATTTGCTTAAGATGCTCGGGATCCCATTCTTCAAATAATTCAAGGAGATATGTTTTTTCATTTTCTGATAAGAATTTTTCAGCTCCAACATCAAAGAGATAATCAAAAATATCTTCAGTCTGCACCATCCACTTTCATGTAATCTTCAAACTCGTTACTATAGGCGTTCCGTAATGCATTAACGTTTTTCCTTTTTCGATTAGTGCCCAACATTGATGATAAATGTTAAAAAATCCAATAGCCCTTGCTAATGCAGGATCAATAACTACATTTACCGGATCTCTATGAATCCAATTTTATCGTTGATCACTGGGATCGTCGCAATCAACCAGTTGGACAAGATAATGAGCTGGTTTAACTTTTCTATTTTCATATTCAATCAGGACGTTGTAAACCTCCAAGATTAGGTATCTGGAACTGAAATTTTTGTTGGTCCTTCAGGAGATTTATGAATCCAATGGAAGCTTTTGAACATGTAGTGTTGGAACTTACCTAAGGTTGAGAAAAATGGGAAATTTGGATATGGGACTTCTAAGAAGTAAAGTACCATCCCATACTTCCAGGCTTTGAAGACAGGATCATGGGGAGATAATGAATTGGCTGAAAAACAAATGCCACCGATTCTGGATCTGTTAAGAAAATAGATTGTTGTACTCTAAGAATCCCAAATATCATAGGAATAATGATGATAAAAGTCGATGCAGGCTGCATATCATTCATTGAACCATTTTTCTTGGATATGAGAACTTATTTTTGTTTGGATATCATAAGGACATCGAAGATAGCTAATTTGTAATTGTAGAAGGAAAAATCTTTGAGCTATTAGGTAGGTAGTAGAAAGTAGACGAAAGCGTGATCTACTTTTTGTATGAAATTTCAGGTTATCAATAAGGACTTTTCTAGAAGGTGTAACCCGTTCTAGTAGAAGTGGTATTTCATTAAGGATTTCCTCCTTTTCTGGCAGGAGGTCGGCTTTGATGATCACCATTGGCGAGTTCTCAAGTTAGACTGTCTGCCAGAGAGTTCTTCGATCCTTGTATATGTTCAATAGAGAAGGAAAACTGGTTAAGCCATAATTGCCAATGCAGAAGTCGCCCTTGCGCTTGCATATTTGATAAATTCTTTTTTACAAAATCAAGTATTCCTTTGCAATCAGTTCGAATGAGAAAACGTTTAGGGGCTAAAAAGATTAAGAATTTTTCAATTCCCCTTATGACTGCAAGAATTTCTTTTTCCATCGTGAGATAGTTGCATTCTGCTTTATTAAAGCTTCTACTGTAATATTTGCAGAGTTTTTCTCCTTCTTTGATTTTGAGTACTGCACTCCAGTACTCATCGTTGGCATCTGTCTCAAGAATTAAATCATCTTCTTCGTTAGGCAAATTAAGAACAAGAAGATTTTTACACATCTTCTTGAAATTTTAAACAATCTTTGTATCGTTAATAGTCCATGTCCAGCTAACATCTTTCTTGAGTTTTTTGCTGTAATGGTTTTCTTAGTTTAACTAAATCTTTAATGAAATCAGAAGTATAGGTAAGACACCCTAGAAACCTTTCTAGTTCCTTCCTATCTTTAATTTTTTCAGAAAAATTTTCTATTTTTTTCAGAATATATTTTTGTAGAATAATCTGTCCAGCTTTTATTTTTAGACATAAAAATTCAATTTCTTATTCAACATAAATGCACTTGTTTTTCCCT
>JAKOGI010000004.1:352500-405000 GCA_029747015.1 Carnegiea gigantea | reverse complement strand
CGTGAGGGAAAGGCTGAGGAATCTCTGAATATGCTGAAACTCAGGATAGAAAATGGGCTAAAAGTTGAAAAGTATAGCTGTGATCCACTGATCCATGCAACCCGCAACAAGGGATAACTAGATTTGAGTATTGGGGTTTTGGAACTTATGATGTCCAATGGGTGTTCGTCAAATATTGACGACTGCAACACTGTGTTTGGTTCTCTGTGCAAGAAAGGCAATGCAGAACAAGCTCTAAAGATTTTTCATAAGCTCGATGATGTGGGCTGCTACCCTGATGGGAGCTATTGCAATTGTTTCATATGTGCATTGCGGAATATGGGGGATTGATCACTAGCAATTAAAATGCTGGAAGAAATGGTTTCTGTGGGAATCGATCCTGAATTCCTGATGAGATGACTTATAATTTCATTCTATCCTGTTCATGCAGAGGCAGGATGGTTGATGAGGCAACACAGTTATTTAAGGGCATGGAGAAAGTTTATCGAATCAAAGCAACTATAATCAGTTACGATATGGTGCTACTTTGTTTACGCAAAGAATGTAGGATGAGCGATGCTGTTGAATTGTAGGGGTAGATGGTCAGAAAGGGTTGCCACCCCAATGAAGCTACTTACAATTTATGGATTTAAGGGATAGGATTTAGAGGCTCGCGTTCTAAGGCCACGGGATTGGCGAGTTCCCTAGTGGAAATGGGTGCTATTTCCCCAGATTATTACAAACGATTGAGTAAGATATTCCCTATTTCTAATGCAAACATACAATTTGCAGCCTCTAGGATATGAACGTCAGCAAAATATAGCATAAAAGATCCCATAGAAGCGTAAATGCTCAATGTGGTCAGCTACATTCAAACTTGAAAGATCTTCTCTGTGTTGTTGTCTGATTATTAGAGCATTACTATTTCAGCAAACATCTGTAAATTATTTTGGCCTTCAATACCAAATGTACTGCTTTATTTGAAAGTTGTATCTAATGCTGAGCAGACCGCCTCTTGCTCTCTTCCCCCCTCTCCCCAACAGTCTAACCCGCATACACATTCTCTGATACACGTGCGTGTGCAGATTCACAAAGTGTGGAGTAATACTCACTGCCACAAAACATATTCAAATTGCCACAAAGTAGATGCAAATCAGGGGACCTAAGCATCGAAAAGTAGATCAGCAGTTCAAGGGTACGACTTGATCATAAAGTAACTAATGGGAATAAATGAAGGCAAAGTACATTGCAGTGAAGGAGCAATAGTTCTAAGGATCTCAGCATCCAAAATGCATGAATAACTACAAGCAAGAATATCATTTCATATGTTCAGTTCCATATTTCTGTTTGCTTCTGCTTCTTCCCTTTTGTATTCATTTTTTTTTTTGAGGGGGGGCTCATGGACTCGCGGTGATTTCTAATTTGAGTTTTTGGGTGCAACTTCTTTACTTTGCAATGGTAATCAAGCACACTAATAATTGTTGTCGTTTTTATAATCTAAGTATCGCCAGAAAGAATGTTAATCTAGTGAAACTCAACAGTGGGGCCTGTAACCAAGCCTGTGGCATTTTCACCAAAAGGAAATAAAACAAAGTACAAAGATGATTCATCCATAAGAAGGGATTTCAAACTTCTGCGGAGCGTCCACCCAAATGATCTTAGTAGACAACAACCATCAAAAAACTACCGGAGTTTAGGTAAACCCACTAAGAACTCAATGGAACTTGTAGAATAACTTATGTAATAATCATGAAGGCTTATTGAGAGAAACAGAATGTCCAGATATGTGTATTGACAAGGAAAGAGAAAATTTTCATTATTTTCATTATCGCTCAACGATGAAACAAATTTTAAAAGAAATTTCTTGTCTCTCTTTTTCCCTTCTCCTATGATAAGGAAAGGAAATTTCTGAAAATTAATTCTCCCTCCTTTTGTGTTTCATTTTTTTCCTTTTAGTTTTCTCCTTTTCCTGTGTGTGCAGGGAAGGAGTTGGGGATTAGTGCACAACAAAACCCTTGATGTCATTTCATAGTCATCTCCTTGGAAAATTCCAAAGATATTAAACCTCTCCCTTCCTTAAACTAAAAGAAAAGTTTTTAATGGCTAGGAAGAAAAAAGATTACGTTTTTGTTCGATCTAAATGGTGTTGCCCGATTCTCGATGAAACTATATACGAAGATACCTATTATCCCTTAGAAAGAAAACAATATTACATACAATATCAAAATTATTGAAGGCTCAATCCTAGCTTGGCACAATATGTGTCCAACATATTCCACATATCCTAGGATAACAAGATTAGACAAAGATGATATGGTGTTGAAGTCCAGATACAAGATACAAGACATATTTGAAGTATTTATGAATGACACATGCAGATTTGCTGCTTTTAATTCTCTCACATCCAACAATTTAAGATAGCTTATGCAAAAGACCTTGAGAAATAGTATAGAAACCTAAACTATGTAACACAGACCGAATTTTTAGCCAATGATTCTCCCTCATACTCTATTCTTTGAATATGATACTAAAGTCTACCAGAGATCTTTAAATTGCTTTCATAAGTTACAAACTCACTCAAACTACCAACATACAATATGAACAGTCCAAAATTATCACATAACCAAGAAAAGAACTAGTTCAATAAAATCTTTAAGTCCCATAATTGAATAGATCAAATGTGTTCAAAAGACTATAAATTTTTGCTCTTAGCCAAAAGATTTTTTAAGTTACATATTTATTTGACTATGATGCCTATTGTAAATGTCGTATGACATTCAAGTAATTAATTCATCATCTTACATAAATAAAAAAGATGTGATGTTCTTGGAAGTCCGTTTAAAATGGTGTAAAACATAATTTCATTAATAGTGCTTTAACATGGTATTCATTCTTTCATTGATAATATTGCAGATCACGGTCACGGCATATATAATCACGATCACGACATATATAATCTGATTCATTATCGATGTGCAATAGTTTCACACTGTAAGATTCTTCTCTGTTTTTCTAATGAATAAGAATACTTACTTAAAACAAATTTTCTTAAAAATAAAAAAGGAAGATTCATCAGCTTATTTTGAGACAGGTAAACAGAAAATGTGGAATGGAGAAAGGAGATAAACAAAATTAAATTCTCAAATTCATGAAACGATAATTGACAGTTACGACCAAATGCTAAATTATATTATAAACCCGAGTACAGTTGCATCCGGCTCTCACAAAAAAGACAGCCCCCACATATTTTTTTGTTTTTTCTGCCCACAAAATCCCCTGTTCCCACGGTGCTGAGTCCACTGGGACCGGTTGCAGAACATAAGCATTAAGGCCAAAGTGTCTTATCAACTGAGCTGAAACCAGTCGAACCCAAAATGACAATATGCAGAACTGAGGTCTTCCCTCACCGCCTTCCCTGCATTCCTGAGCTCAGAGTCCCCCCTTCAAATTCACGCCGAACTCTCCCTGTAATCTGTAGAAAAACCTACCCAAATGAGAATCACCCCTGAAATTTCCCTAGAGTAGAGCCATATTCGACAAAACCCAAGCTTGAGCCATATTTAATCGAAACTAGACCGACCCTTTTGCAACCGATGGATCTGGAGGAGATCCAGTTACTCAAACTAATCAAGAAGTCTTAGAAAACTGGGAATTTGGGTGACGCTATGTATTTCTTCCAGTGGATGGTCAGCAGAGGCTAACAGCCTGATTTAATGATACAGTTGATACAAGGCATTCTGAAGTCACATGACATGCACGGGATTGTTAATGAGTCAGTCAGTTAGGCTGTTAGAAAAACGGGGGGCCCAGGTTGTTAGAATTCTATTAGTCTGTTACAGCTCGGGAGGGGGGAAATTAGGCAGCAGAGTTTGCCAATAAATACAGAACATGGTGTAAGACAATCACAACGAGAAATCAATCAAGAATTCTTTTCTTCTCTCCCTCAATATTCTCTTTCCCTGTTTTGGCTTCTCTTTGAAATTGGCATTTCTAGGAGAGGCTGTATCAATTGGTTTCAGAGCAAATCTTGGGCCTGCTAGTGTAAGATATTGAAAACATTAGAAATCGCAATCAAGGATGACGGTTTCAAAAAACACTAGATCACATGACATCCGGAGATGGAAAGAAATGTATCAGCAACTGCAGCAGGCAGTAGATGATTTCAAGGATCAACAAAACCATGTAAATGATCAGCTCAGAGAGCTGATCACTGGGTTGAGCTGGCAAGTTCTGCAAATCACCAGCAATGCAACTGTGGGAGAAGTTTCTTCAGGTAACTCCAATCAGTCGTATTCTAAACTTTCCCGGATTGAATTCCCCCAGTTTGCGGGTGAGGATGTATTGGGATGGATCTATAGGTGTGAGCAGTTCTTTGAGGTAGATAACATTGCTGATAATGTGCGAGTGAAAGTGGCTTCTATTCACTTGAGTGGCAGAGCCCTTTTATGGCATCAGTCTTATATGAAGAGTAGGGGGTAGCGAATTGGCCTCATTGGGCTGAGTATAAATCTGCCATTACAATGAGGTTTGGTGCTAGGCCCTTTGATGATCCATTGGTTGAGCTTATAAAGCTTAGGCAGATGGAAACGGTGGACCAATATCAGGAGAGTTTTGATTCCTTGCTCACCCGAGTTGACTTACCCATTCCTCATGCTGTGAGTTGTTTTCTTAGTGGATTGAATGAGGAAATACAAAATGTTGTCCGAATGTTTAAGCCTAATACATTGCAGGATGCATATTGTTTGGCTAAGTTGCAGGAGGCTACTCGTGCCTCCATTGCTAAAAAGGCTAGGCCTATCTTGGATAGGAGTCCTTCCTACTATAGAGGAACTAGAGGAAGGTTTGGGCACACCTCTCAGACTTGGAACCCTGCTTCAGTCAGACCTGGAGTAAGTACTAGAGGGAGCACAGCAGCTTCTAGTACAGGGTCTATTACTTCCAAACCAAAAACAATGGGCGGGACCTTGAGCAGCAACGAAATTGAGGAAAGAAGGGCAAAGAATCTGTGTTTCTTTTGCGAGGAGAAATACTTTCCAGGGCATAAATGTTCTGCTAAGGTATATAGGCTGGAGATTTTGGAGGAGGAAAATAGCAATGGCATGGATGGGGAAAAGAAAGAGACAGAAGGAGCAAAGGAAGAGGAGTTTGGGATGAGTTCTCCTGCTCTGGAAGAGACCTTGCGGTTGTCTCTAAATGCTCTTAATGACATCAGCACTTACTACACAATAACGGTCACTGGAAGAGTCAAAAACAGCCCTATATACATCTTGATTGACTCTGGCAGCACCCATAATTTCTTGGATCTTACCAGAGCTAAGAGACTCCACTGTGAAGTAAAAAGAATTCCCCCTTTGCAGGTTGTGGTAGCCAATGGACACTAGCTACAGTGTTCATCTATGTGTAAAAGCTTTGAATGGTCAATCATGGGTAGGTCTTTTACCACTGATGTCATGTTAGTCTCTTTGGGGAATTGTGAAATGGTACTGGGAGTACAGTGGTTGGCTAGTTTGGGTCCTATCCTATGGGATTTTGACAAATTAAGGATGGAGTTCCAGCACAAGGGACAGAGAGTGGTGCTGAGGGGGACACAAAAATCAAACATGGAATGGTTAGAAGGAAAGAAGTTCCAGCAAAGTGTGCACAGATCATCTCAGCTTTTTGCTTTGCAGGTGTGCCCTGTGCTTACCATAGCTTCTTTATGTTCTGCCACCAGCAACAACCCTGCACTGCAGCAGCTCTTGGAGGAATACAGAGACATTTTTGAAGAGCCAAAAACACTCCCTCTGCATAGGGAGCATGATCATAGGATTCTGCTGAAGCCCAAAACTTCTCCAGTCAATGTAAGGCCTCACAGATACCCAACCTTACAAAAAGATGTGATTGAAGAGGCTGTCAAGGAGATGGTGCAGTCAGGTGTGGTAAGGCCCTCCGACAGTCCTTATTCTTCCCCCATTGTGTTAGTCAAGAAAAAAGATGGCACATGGAGGCTATGTGTGGACTATAGGCAGTTAAACAAGAGTACTATCTTAGATAAATTCCCCATCCCTGTGATTGAAGAACTATTGGATGAACTACATGGGTTTGTCATTTTCTCTAAGATTATTTACGTTCTGGATATTGGCAAGTGAGAATGCATGAAAATGACATAGAAAAGACAGCTTTCAGAACACATGAGGGGCACTATGAATTCTTGGTTATTCCTTTTGGGTTGACAAATGCCCCCTCAACTTTTCAAGCCCTCATGAATCATCTATTTAGACCCTATCTGAGGAAGTTCATTCTTATCTTTTTTGATGATATACTAATATACAGCGAAGACTTGAAACTGCATCTAGAGCACTTGAGACTTACTTTTGAGATACTCAGCACACCTTATTTACCAAAATGAGTAAATGCAGTTTTGGGGTACAGGAAGTAGAATATTTGGGTCATATAATCTCTGCTGCAGGGGTTGCTACTGACCCAACTAAGGTGGCAGCTATGAGAGAGTGGCCTGTGCCCACCACTGTCAAAGAACTTAGAGGATTTTTAGGCCTTGCAGGGTATTACAGGAGATTTGTAAGGCACTATGGGTAAATAAGTAAACCCCTCACAAACCTATCGAAGAAGAATGCTTTCATTGGGATGAAAAGACACAAGATGCTTTTGAACGACTCAAGGAAGCTATGATATCAGCTCCAATGTTGGCAATGCCTAATTTTTCCAAACCTTTTATATTGGAAACATATGCTTCAGGGGTAGGCATAGAAGCTGTATTGATACAGGAGGGGCATCCTATTGCTTATTTCAGTAAGGCCCTGTCTCAAAGGCATCAAGGGCTTTCTGCTTATGAAAAAGAGTTGATGGCAGTGGTGCTAGTAGTAGAAAAATAGAGGCCTTACCTGTTAGGTAGGCACTTTATCATCAAAACTGACCACTTCAGTCTCTGCTGGAACAGAAGATCACTACTGTGTTCCAGAGTAAGTGGTTGCCAAAACTAATGGGCTATGACTATGAGATTATGTATAGGAAAGGCAAGAAGAATGTGGCTGCAGATGGACTATCTAGAGTTTATGGTGCTCAGTTGATGTCATTGGCTCTCAGCACTATAAATTCAGATCTTATGAGTTCCATAAAGAATTCTTGGTCTCAAGATCCCTTTTTACATTCCCTCATATAGTCCTGGAAAGCAGGCCAGCAACATGCCCAGTATACATGGCAGCAAGAAGTTCTCTATAGAAAAGGCAAAGTGGTTGTTGGCAATGACCCAGTTTTAAGACAGCATTTATTGTAACTTTTCCATGATTCTGCAATGGGGGGACATTCGGGGATGGAGGTTACCAAAAGAAGATTGGGAAGTGTGCTGTATTGGAAAGGGTTAAATAGGGATGTCGGGAATTATGTGCGGGCTTGTGCAATATGCCAGAGAAATAAGCCTGACTTAGCAGCCCTAGCAGGACTGTTGCAACCCTTACCCATTCCTACTGCTATTTGGGAGGATATCTTTATGGACTTTATTGAGGGATTTACCAAAGTCTAGAGGGAAGGACACTGTATTGGTGGTGGTTGACAGGCTTAGCAAGTATGCCCATTTCTTAGCCTTGTCATATCCTTTTTTAGCTGCTGTGGTGGCCCAGCTTTATTTTGAGCACATCTTTAAGTTACATGGCCTTCCTAAGACTATTGTGTCTCATAGGGATAAAGTCTTCCTCAGCAAATTTTAGCAGAAACTTTTCTCATTGATGAGAGTTTCCCTACACCTATCTTCAGCCTACCATCCCTAAAGTGATGGCCAAACTGAGGTTGTTAACAGATGCTTGGAGAACTATTTGAGATGCATGACAGGGGAAAAGCCTACTGAGTGGGTGCTGTGGCTGCCCTTAGTAGAATGGTGGTATAATTCTAATTGGCATTCCTCCATAGGGGTCACCCCTTTTGAGGTTGTCTATGGCCAACCCCCAGCTACTCATATACCTTACTTGGCTAGGGACAGTAGGGTGGAAGCCATTGACAGAAGCCTGTCAACAAGAGAAGACTGCATCAAAATGCTAAAATACCATTTGAGTAAAGCACAGGAAAGAATGAAGCAACAGGCTGATAAACACATATCTGACAGGACCCTTGAAATAGGGGATTTAGTGTATGTGAAGTTGCAGCCTTACAGGCAGCAGACTGTGGCACACAGGACCTCAAATAAATTGTCAGCCAAGTTCTTTGGTCCATTTCTTGTCTTGGTTAGAATTGGGGCAGTAGCTTATAAACTACAGTTGCCGGAGGATTCTAAAATTCATCCTGTCTTTCACATCTCACAGCTCAAGAAGCATGTGGGAACTAGGCTAGTCCAAAGTACCTTGCCAGAGGTGGATGAAGTTGGAATGATTGCAACTGAACCAGTTGCAGTACTGGATCGCAAACTGGGAAAGCTGGGCAATAGGGCAGCAGTGTATGTGCTGATTCAGTGGTCTATGGGCTCCAAGGAGGAGGCACCTGGGAATTATATTCTGGTATTGAGCAGAAATTCCCTCATTTTGATCTTACAGCTTGAGGGCAAGCTGCTGTAAAGGGGAGGCAGTTGATACATTTGATACAAGGCATTCTGAAGTCACGTGACATGCACGGGATTGTAAATGAGTCGGTCAGTTAGGCTGTTAGAAAAACGGGGGGCCCAGGTTGTTAGAATTCTGTTAGTCTATTACAGCTCAGGAGGGGGGAAATTAGGCAGCAGAGTTTGCCAATAAATACAGAGCATGGTGTAAGATAATCACAACGAGAAATCAATCAAGAATTCTTTTCTTCTCTCCCTCAATATTCTCTTTCCCTGTTTTGGCTTCTCTTCGAAATTTCCATTTCTAGGAGAGGCTGTATCATTTAGTCCTCTGCACCAAGCTTATCCAGATGTTTTTCGATGCCAAAAATGTCGAAAAGGCAATCGAGGGATGAATATTCTCGAATCGAAAGGGGAGCCGGATGTTTTTGCGTATAATGCTATGATTGAGGGATTTTGTAAGGTAAACAGAATCGATGATGCTAATCAGTTGCTTAACATAGAGGCTATTCCCTGAATATTTTCACATATAACATGATGATTGGCAGTCTTTGTAGTAGGGGGAAGCTTGATTTGGCATTGAAGTTGTTGGGTGAGATGCTAGCAGCCAGCTGCCTGTCAACTGTTAAGATTTACACTATCCTGCTAAAAGCCATCGTGAATGAACGTGGGACCAATGAAGGCACGAAGTTGCTCAATGAGATGCGCGAGAGAGGAATCGAGCCTGATACCATGCCATACAACATTGTCTTAAAGGCATTGTTGGATCAACGGAAATATGTAGAAGCGAAGAAATTAGTCAGCGAGATGCTATCTCGAGGCTGTGAACCTGATCTTTTTACTCACAGTATATTCATTCCGACATTCTGCCGTGAGGGCAAGGCTGAGGAAGCTCTGAGTATGCTGAAACTTGTAATAGAAAATGGGCCAAAAGCTAACCAGTATAGCTATGATCCACTGATCACTGCATTTTGTAAAGACGGGAAACTAGATTTGGCTCTTGGGGTTTTGGAAATTATGACGTCAAATAGATGCTTGCCGGATATTGACAACTACAACATTGTGTTGTGTGCTCTGAGCAGGAAAGGCCAGGTAGAACAAGCTCTAAAGATTTTTCATAAGCTTGATGATGTGGGCTGCCACCTTGATGTGCACTCCTACAACAATATCATATGTGGATTGTGGAAGATGGGGGATCGATCAAGGGCAATTAAAATGGTCGAAGAAATGGGTTCTGCAGGAATCGATCCTAATGATATCACTTATAGTTCCATTCTATGCTCTTTATGTAGAGGCAGGATGGTTGATGAGGCAATGCGGTTACTTAAGGACATGGAGAACTATTGAATCAAACCAAATGTAATCAGCTACAATACGGTGCTACTTGGTTTATGCAAAGAACGTAGGATGAGGACGCTATTGAATTGCTAGGGCATATGGTGGAGAAAGGTTGCCACCCAAATGAAACTACTTACACTTTACTGATTGAAGGGATAGGATTTGGAGGCTGGCGTTCTGAGGCCATGGAATTGGCGAGTTCCCTAGTGGAAATGGGTGCTATTTCCTCGGATTCTCACCAACGGTTGAGTAAGGTCTTCCCTATTTCTATTGCAAGCAGACAATTTGCAGCATCTGCAATGTGAACGTCAGAAAATGTGGCCTGAAAGACTGTAGATCCCATAGTAGTGTAAATGCTCAATATAGGCAGCTATATTCAAACTTTAAAGATCTACTCCATGTTGTTGTCTAATTATCAGAGCACTACTATTTCAACAAACATCTGTAAATTATTTCTTCATTCAATACCAAACGTACTGCCCTATTTGAAAGTTGTATCTAATGCTTAGCAAACTGCCTCCTATGCACTCTCTTTGTCTGTTTCTCTCTCTGTAACACTCTCTCTCTCTCTCTCTCTCTCTCTCTCTCTCTCTCTCTCTCTCTCTCTCTCTCTCTGACACACGTGCATGTACAGATTCACAAAGTGTGGAGTAGTACTCACTGCCACAAAATGTATTCAAATTGCCACAAAGCAGATGCAAATCAGAGGACCTCCCTGAAAAGTACATCAGCAGTTCAAGGGCATGGCTCAATCATAAAGTAACTAATGGGAAAGAATGAAGGCAAAGCACATTGCAGTGAAGCAGCGACAGTTCTAAGAATCTCAGTATCCAAAATGAATGAATAACTACAAGCGAGAATATCTTTTCATATGTTCAGTTCCATATTTCTGTTTGCTTCTACTTCTTCCCTTTTGTATTCCTTTTTCTTTTTTTGTGGTGCAATTTTCTAATTTGAGTTTTCGGGTGCAACTTCTCTACTTTACAATGGTAATCAAGCACACTGGTAATTGTTGTCGTATTTGTAATCTAAATGTCACAAGAAAGAATATTGATCTAGTGAAACTCAACAATGGGGCCTGTAACCAAGTCTGTGGTGCTTTCACCAAAAGGAAATAAAACAAAGTACGAAGACATTCATCCACAAGAAGAGATTTCAAACTTCTACGGAGCATCTACCGGAACGACCTTAATAGACAACAATCATCAGAAAACGACTGGAGTTGAGGTAAACCGACCAAGAATTTGACGGAACTTGTAGAATAACCTTTGTAATAATCATAAAGGCCTATCGAGAGAAATAGAATGTCAAATATGTGCATTGACAAGGAAAGGGAAAGTTTTCATTATTTTCCTTATGACTCAATGAGGAAAGAAAATTTTTGGAGAAATTTCTTGTCTCTCTTTTTCCCCTCTCCTAAGAAAAAGAGAGCAAAATTTCTGAAAATTAATTCTCCCTCCTTTTGCATTTCATTTTTTTCCATTTATTTTTCACCTCTTCCTGTGTGTGCGGGGAACGAGTTGGGGGTTGGCTCACAACAAGACTCTTCATGTCTTTTCGTAGTCATCTCCTCAGAAAATTCCAAAGATACTAAACCTCTCCGTTTCTTAAACTTGAAGAATCTAGGACCATCAGAGCTCTAAGCGAACCAAATTTCACAAAAATGAGCATGCTCATATTGCAGTAGTCCTTCCTTGACTAAAAGAAAAGTTTTTAATGGCTAGGAAGAAAAAAATTATGTTTTTCTTCGATGTAATGGTGTTGCCCGACTCTGGACAAAACTATAGATAGAAAAAGACTTGTTATCCCTTAGAAAGACAAAAATGTTACATACAACATCAAAATTAGCGAAGGCAACATCCTATCTTGACATAATATTTGTCCAACATATTGCACATATCCCAGGATAAGAAGATTAGACAAAGATGATATGGTATTGAAGTCTAGATACAAGACATATTTGAAGGGTTTATGAATGACTCATGCAGATCTGCTGCTTTTAATTCTCTTACATCTAATAATTTAAGATAGCTTATATAAAGGAACTCGAGAAATAGTATAAAAACCCAAACTATGTGACACAGACCGAATTTTTAGCCAATGATTCTCCCTCACACTCTATTCTTTGAATATAATTCTAAAGTCTACCAAAGATCTCTAAATTGCTTCCATAAGTCAAACTCACTCAAAATACCAACATATAATATGAACAGTCAAAATTATCCCATAACCAATACAAGACCTAGTTCAACAAAATCTTTAAGTCCCATAATTGAGTAGAACAAATGTGTTCAAAACAGTATAAATTTTTGCTCTTAGCAGAAAGATTTTTCAGTTATATATTTATTTGAATATGATACCTATTGTAGATGCCGTATGACATTCAAGTAATTAATCCATCCTCTTATATTAATAAAAAAGATGTGATGTTCTCAGAAGTCCGTTAGAAATGGTATAAAACATAATTTCGTTAACATTCTTTATTATCTATGTGTGATATTGTAGATCACGATCACGATATTTATAATCTTATTTGTTATCTATGTGTAATAGTTTCAAACTATAAGATTTTTCTCCGTTTTTCTCCTGAAGAAGAATACTTACTTAAAAACAAATTTTCTTAAAAATAAAAAAAGAAGATTCATCAATATATTTGGAGACAGATAAACAGAAAATATAAAATGCAAAAAGACGATACACAAAATTAAATTCTGAAACTCATGAAACGATGATTGAGAGTTAAGACCAAATGCCAAATTATTTGATAGACCCCGGTACAATACACACGGCTCTCACCCCCCCTCCTTTTTCTTTTTTTTTCTTCACAAAATTCCTCATTCCTACAGTGCTGGATTCAGTGGACCTGGTTGCACAATGTGAGAGTGCTCAGCTAGCAAAATATTGATGGGGCCAAAGCCAAACTGGGCCGATAATCAGCCACGTCACACCCTTATCAAGTATATGGATATGGTGATGACCCTTATCAACTGAGCTGAAACCAGTTGAAAGTTGAAACCAAAATGACAATATACGGAGCCGGCGTCCCTCATCGCCCTCCCTGCATTACTGACGTCAGAGTCCCCCTTTCAACTTGCCCTGTAATCTGTAGGAAAACCTACACAACTGAGAATCACCCCAGAAATTTCCCAAGAGTCGAGCCGTACTCGACGAAACCCAAGCTTGAGCCATATTCGATCGAAACTAGACCGACCCTTTGGCAACCGGTGGATCTCGAGGAGACCCAGTTGCTCAAACTGATCAAGGAGTCTTACAAAACTGGGAATTTGAGTGACGCTGTGTATTTCTCCCAGTGGATGGTCAGCAGAGGCTACCAGCCTGATTTAGTCCTTTGCACCAAGCTTATCCAGGCGTCTTTCGATGCCAAAAATGTCGAAAAGGCAATCGAGGTTATGAATATTCTCGAATCGAAAGGGGAGCCGGATGTTTTTGCGTATAATGCTATGATTGAGGGATTTTGTAAGGTAAACAGAATTGATGATGCTAATCAGTTGTTGAACAGGATGAGGGCTAGAGGCTATTCCCCGAATATTTTCACATATAACATCTTGATTGGCAGTCTTTGTAGCAGGGGGAAGCTTGATTTGTCATTGAAGTTGTACGATAAGTTGCTGAAAGATAACTGCCGGCCAACTGTTCATACTTACACTATCCTGCTAAAAGCCATCGTGAATGAACGTGGGATCAATGAAGCCACGCAGCTGCTCAATGAGATGCGAGAGAGAGGAGTCGAGCCTGATACCATGTCATACAACATCGTCTTAAAGGCATTGTTGGATCAACGGAAATATGTAGAAGCTAACAAATTAATCAGCGAGATGCTATCTCGAGGCTGTAAACCTAATCTTTTTACTTACAAGATAGTGATGCTGGCATTTTGCCATGAGGGCAAGCCTGAGGAAGCTCTGAATAGGCTGAAACCTGTAATAGAAAATGGGCCAAAAGCTAGCCAGGATAGCTATGATCCACTGATCCCTGCATTCTGTAAAGAGGGGAAACTGGATTTGGCTCTTGGGGTTTTGGAAATTATGATGTCAAATGGATGCTTGCTGGATATTGAAAACTACAGCACTGTGTTGTGTACTCTGTGCAAGAAAGGCCAGGCAGAACAAGCTCTAAAGATTTTTCATAAGCTCGATGATGTGGGCTGCCACCCTAATTCGCGCTCCTACAACTATTTTATATCTGCATTGTGGAATAGGGGGGAACGATCAAGGGCAATTAAAATGGTGGAAGAAATGGTTTCGCAGGGAATCCATCCGGATGAGTTCACTTATAAGTCCATTCTATACTGTTTATGCAGAGACAGGATGGTTGATGAGGCAATGCAGTTACTCAAGGACATGGAGAAAGTCTATGGAATCAAACCAACTGTAATCAGCTACAATACGGTGCTACTTGGTTTATGCAAAGCATGTAGGATAAGCGATGCTATTGAATTGCTGGGGCAGATGGTCGAAAAGGGTTGCCGCCCAAATGAAACTACTTACACTGTACTGATTGAAGGGATAGGATTTGAAGGATTGCTTTCTGAGGCCATGGGATTGGCGAGTTCCCTAGTGGAAATGGATGCTATTTCCCCTGATTCTTACAAACGGTTGGCAGAAAATTTGCAGCATTTGGAATATGAACGTTAGCCAAATGTGGCCTGAAAGACTGTAGATCCCAGAGCAGTATAAATGCTCAACGTAGGCAGCTGTATTCAAACTTGAAAGATCAACTCCGTGTTGTTGTCTAATTATCAGACCACTTTTATTTCAGCAGACATCTGTAAATTACTTCCTCCTTCGATACCAAATGTACTGCTCTATTTGAAAGTTGTATCTAATGCTCCACGGACTGCCTCCTACGCGCTCTCTCTCTCTCTCTCTCTCTCTCTCTCTCTCTCTCTCTGTAACACACACACACCGACACACGCTCTACCTCACGCATGCATGTACAGATTCACAAAGTGTGGAGCAGTACTCACTGCCCGAAAATGTATTCAAATTGCCACAATACAGATGAAGTTCAGAGGACCTACGCATCGATACATCAGCAGTTCAAGGGTATGGCCTATCATAAAGTGACTTAACGAAAATGAATGAAGGCAAAGCACATGGTAGTGAAGCAGCGGCAGTTCTAAAGATCTTAGCATCCAAAATGGATGAGTAACGAAAACGAGAATATCATTTCATATGTTCAGTTCCGTATTTTTGTTTGCTGCTGGCTTCTTCCCTTGTATTCTTTTTCTTTTTTTTTTTTGTTTTTGGAGGTCCTGAACTCGGTACAATTTTCTTATTTGAGTGTTTGGACGCAGCTTCTCTACTTTACAATGATCAGCAGGTTTTTACTGGTAATTGTTGTATTTGTAATCACCAGAAAGAGCGTTGATCTAGTGAAACCCAACAATGGGGCTTGTAACCAAGTCTATGGCACTTTCTCCAAAAGGAAATAAAACAAAGTACAAAGATTAACAAGATTGAGAAGATTATTTGCATCATGAACTTATCCTTCCCAACTAGGGAGCCTCGAGTCCATTTATATACACGATACAACTAAGGTTACAAAAAAGTACATATTTTGTCCACACTATATCCTCTATCGCACCCTTTCAATCTGTCTGGGAGGATCCACAGATAGATTAGATGTCAAAAACAAAAAACGATTTACACGAAGGGCTTTTGTAAATATATTGGCCAACTGAAGTTGACTAGGAACATAGATGACAACAAGATAACAAGAGACACCTGTTCACACACAAAGTGATAGTCCAGCTTGATATGCTTATTATGTTCATGAAGAACCGGATCAATAGTGACGTAGGTGGCTGAGAAGTTATCACAAAGAACCTTGATGGGTGCAAGAAGAACAATACCCAGCTCACCAAGGATGTATCGTACCCATAAGGTCTAGGCAACTGCTATGTATTCTGCTTCAGTAGAGGACTTGGACATCGTAGGATGCTTTTTGGAGCGCTAGGAAATAAGATATGGACCTAGGAAAATGGCATAACCAGTGGTAGATCGAGAACTATTTAGACATCCTGCCCCATCAGCATCTGAATAAGTAAGAACAACAGAAAGGTTCTTGGCTTTCTTAAGAGTAAGACCATGGTCTGTTGTGCCCTGCAAATAACGAAAATCCATTACACCATAGAAAGATGAATAGTATGTGGAGCATGCATAATCTGAGAAACAAGATTCACAACATAAGATATACTACGTCTAGTCATAGTTAAGTATGGCAAAGCTCCAACCATACTTTGATATTCAGTAGGATCAGAAAGTAATTCCCCATTAGTAAGAGATAACACAATCCTCGAAGGAAGTGTAGTGTGAACAAGTTCGTGGTTGGATATGTTAAACTTGTGGAGAAGATCATGGACATACCTAGACTGTAAGAGAAAAAGCATGTATGGAGTTCGCACAACCTGTACCCCAGAAAATAATAAAGGTCCCCAAGGTCCTTCATCGGAAACTTGATAGATAGATGGTAGATAAATGATGTGGTGCAAAAGAGCGAAAGAGCTGCCCGTAAAAATAATCTCATCCATATATAGAAGGAGAATAAGTATATCATGAGACTTACACAGGATGAACATGGAAGAGTCCGTACGGCTACAAGTGGAGCCCAAAGAGAAAAAAAAATGCTGAACTTGTGGAGCCAGGCATGAGGGGCCTGTTTCAAATCATAAAGGGACTTTACTTACAGACATGATGAGGAAAGTCAGGGTGAACAAAACCTTGTGGCTGAGTCATGTAGACATCCTCATGTAAGTTGCCATGGAGAAGGCATTCTTACCATCAAGTTGTCTAATGACCTATCCATAGGTGATGGTGAGGAAAGAACAATACATATGGTAGTAGGCTTCACCACAAGACTAAAGGTCTCACTACAATTCAGACCAGCAAGTTGATCAAAGCCTCTAACAACCAAAAGCGCATTTATCTGTTCAATAGACCCATCAGGATTGTACTTAATGCGATCAACTCACTTATAACTGAGCAAATTTATATCATCATGATAAGGAACTGATCGCTAGGTATCATTTCTCTGCCATTGCCATTTGCCAATTTTTATCTTTTGAAGCTTGTGTGAACAAAGTGGGGTTCTGATTCATCGTAATGTGTATGTAAAGATAAGATATGATGAGGCTTGACAATGCTAGCTTTGGAGGGGGTTTGCATGGGATGGTGATTAATGCAAACATGAGTGGTGGATGGCAAAGGAGATGAACAAGGGTTTGGCATGGGAAGGGAGTGGAATGAACTAGAAGGAGTCAGGCTGGGCCTAGGAGGAAGGAACAGAGGACGCCCCCTAAATATGGGCAGGGATGCCTGGACTGGAAGAAGAGCTGTGTGAGATACCGAGGGCGAGCTAATTTGGGCAGAATCAGATAGAGGTAGGCTAGGTAGGGCAAAGGTCATAGAAGACCCAAGACAAGGCCGACTAGAGGGTGTGGGAGAGGGAGACACAGATTAAACTGGGCCACCATCAGTAGCAGACTAAAGGGAAGACACCACAACAGAAGATGGGGTATGGGCAGGGTACTGAGTAGAGACGGAGGACATGATGACAAGCTCTAAAAGCAAAAACATTAAGAGCAACACACTGAGGAGATTGTAACCATGGATAGGAAAAAATATCCTTTTGGAAAAGAACATGCCAACTAACATATACGCAACCTGTAATAGGGTCAAGCCATCAATACCCTTTATAGTTTGAAGTATAGCCAATGAAAACACATCGTTCTGACCAAGTCCTAAGTTATGCTGTTGAGTTAAAATAATTGGAAAGCATTCACACCCCAAAACAAGCAAGAACGAATAGTTAAGAATTTTATGAAAAAGTTTTCCATAAGGGGAGTGACCGTCAAGGGGGTAGGAAGTCGAGTTATTATAAAAGTGGTTGCATATGCAGCATCAACCGAGAATTGTCCAACAAGATAAGCATCATGAAGAAAAGTGCAAGTCATTTCTATAATGTGATAATGGTTCCGTTCAGCAACCCATTCCGTTCTTGTGTTTAAGGGCATGATTTCGAAAATATATGCCATTTCGAATGAGTAAGCTTTTAAGGGATCATTGTTAGATTTTTTTCCCACCATCACTTTGAAAAAAAATTTATTTTGCAGTTAAACATGTTTTCAACTAGCTTATGAAATGCACAAAAATGTTGAAACACTTCATAGTTATGTTTCATTGGATAAATCCAAGTAAAACAAGTACAATCATCCATGAAAACAACATAATATCGAAAATCCAAATCAGAAAGCACAGGTGACTCCCAAACATCAGAATATATTAAATAAAAGGAGGTACCATAACAGTATTTAACATCAACAAAGGGTAAATGGTAGGCCTTGCCCAACTTACAAGAGACACACTTATTGTTAAACTTAGCAACAGGAGAAATCAAATGTTTTTACCTAAGAGAATCTAGGACACGAGACCATAACAACCCAGATGTTGGTGCTAGACATCACCAAAAGCGCGAACCGCAACAAAGACAGGAATAAATTTTAAAGGAGTAAGACTGTAGATACCACCTTTACTGGATCCCCTGAGAAAAATTGGAGCAGCGATCTTATCCTTAACATGCATATAAGATGAATCAAAACCAACTTCGCGATTAGTATCCTTACATAACTGATGAACAGAGAAGAGATTATATTTTAATTGAGAAACATGTAAAACATTGGTAAATTTTAATGGTTCAGCAGTGGTAGATAAATGCAATCAGCCAGCATGATTAATAGGCAATCAAGCACGATTACCTATGACAACATGATTTGGTCCACTGTAAGGTTGTTCATGAGAAAGAATACCTTCCATCAGGGTCATATGAAACGAAGCAGCCGAATCTGGATACCAGAGAGCCCCATTTACCTCACCAGACAGAAGTGTAGCAAGTTAACAAATAGGAAAATAACGGGACAAAAGGAAGCATCATGGCCAAGATGGAAGCAAAGTTGACAAACAACTTGGGGGGGGGGGGGGGGAGCGGTAGCACACATTGCAAGGAAATTACTAAAGGAAACATGAGTACCAAGTGTGGGAAGACTAACGCAGTAATGAGAACTAGAGCTAGACGATATATCTGATGTAGTTGAATGTTTGATGCTGCTAATGCTGTTGTCCTCCACGACCACCATTGTTATTGTTGCTGTCACGACCCCCTGCATAGCCGCAATTGCTACGACCACCACGCCAATTTCTACGACCACGGAAATTATTCATGATATTATTGCTACCACCGGATTGAGCATGGTTATTAGTGGAATGAGAATGGGATGCGGTGGAAGTTGTGGAAGTGGCAAAGTCTTGATGTTACAGACGAGGACTCACTCAATTCCAATACCCCGAGGCTCATACGAAATCAACTTCATACGTAAATCATCAAAAGTAAGAGCCCCCCTTCCCCAAAATAGGCAGCAGTAGTAATGAAACCTTCATAATCATCATCCAACCCATCAATAGTAAATTGAATAAGTTCCTGTTCTGTAGGGAGAGAGTTGGTAGCAGCTGAAGAATCTGGAATATTTTTGATCTCCCTTAAATAGGACTCCATGTACTGAGAAAGCTACTTCTTCATGTTCGTAATTTTCTCCGCCATTCTAGTGTTTTAGCCATGCTCACAGTAAGGAATCATTCATGTAAACGTTCCAAATTTGAAAGGAATGAGACAAATCACTACCTCAACCACGAGATCACCCGATATGATTGCAAAAAGACATGAACAAAGCATTTGATCGGCATAGTACCATTGTGAGAATAGTGGATTTGTGACTGTCCAGCCAGCGGAGTGAAGTATGGTTGGTGAGGGTGGGGGCAACGTGCCATTGACTAGCCCGAGCATGTTATGGGAGAGAAGGAATGCAGTGACTTTGTCTTCCAATTCAAATAGTCTTCAATGGTGACCAGGGCATCAGTGAAGACCGAACCCATACTTGGCGTGTGTGACAGGTTCGGGAGAGATGATGCCCAGGGGAAGGAGATAGGAAAGCTGGGCATGGGGGGCAGGATGTTGTGGGAACGGAGGATACTATAGGCAGGCACAGACAGAGACGGCGGAGCCAAGGAGAGTGCGCCCATGGAAACTGCCTCGTCAAACGGATTGGGGCTGCGACGAGGCGGAGTGGTGTTGCTGTGGTGAGGCGAGCAGAGTGGAGTGGTGGGCGTTGTGGCCTCGACAGAGACAGCAGGGGTCTCGATGCCGGAGCAGGACACCGGATGGAGGTTGGGCTGAGAAGCCATGAACGCCAGTGAAAAGGAGGTGGGTGGCTGCTTCTGCCGGAATAAAAATTAGAGATTTTTAGGGCTCTGACCGATTATTTGAATAATGAACTGGCACATCCCAACTGTGAAGCCTGGGTCCATATATATATATATATATATATATATATATATATATATATATATATATATATATATATATACACACACAACTAGGGTTATAAAAATATACATTTTCATGTGTCTATAGTAAATCCTCTATTAAAGACATTCATTCATAAGAAGAGATTCCAAATTTCTATGGAGCTTCTACCGAAATAATCTTAACAGACAACAATCATTAGACAATAATCGGAGTTCATGTAAACCTGCCAAGAATTTAATCAAATTCGCCTTTCAACTTCTGTAACAATCATAAACAAGTCTTATCTGGAGACACAAAATTTCCAAGTATCTAATGGACAAAGAAAGAGAAAATTTTCACTATTTTCACAATCACTCAAGGAAAGATAATTTTACAAGAAATTTCTTGGCTCTCTTCTTTGCTATCCTAAGAAAAAGAGAGCAAAATTTCTTAAAATTATTTCTCCCTCTTTTAGCGTTTCATTTTTTCCTTTTATTTTTCACCCTTTCCTTTTGTGTATAGGGAAGGACTTGGCAGGTTAGGGTCCCTTGATGTCTTTTCATAGTCATATCCTTGAAAAATTCCAAAGATATTAAACCTTTATGCTCCTTAAACTTCAAGAATCATTAACCATCAAAGCTCTAAGCAAACCAAATTTTAGAAAAATGAGTATGCTCTTATTGCAATAGACCTTCTTAGACTTAAAAAAAGAGTTTTTAATGGCTAGAAAAAAAATTACATTTTTCTTTACTCTAAATGCTGTTGCTGGACTCTGGGCAAAACTCTAGGCAAAGATACCAATTATCTCTTAGAAAGAGAACAATGTTGCGTACGATAGCAAAATCAGTTTCAATCCTATCTTGGCATAATATTTGTCCAACATATTACACATATCCTAGGATAAGGAGATGTTCATTAGAAAAAGATGGTAAGGTGTTGAAGTCCAAATACAAGACATATTTGAAATATTTATGAATGACTCATGCAGATTTGTTGCTTTTAATTCTCTCACATCCACCTATTTATGACAGCTCATGTAAAGGACTTCGAGAAATAGTATAGAAACCCAAACTATGTGGCACAGATCGAATTTTTAGCCAACAATTCTCCCTCATATTTTATTCTTTGAATATAACTCTAAAGTCTACCAAAGATCTTTAAATTGCTTCCATAAGTCACAAACTCACCCAGAATACTAGCTTATAATACGAACTGCTGAAAGTATCACATAACGAAGAAACAAACCACTGCCACAAAATCTTTAAGTCCTGTGATTGAGTAGATCATACGTGTTTAGAAGAGCATAAATTTGTTTTCTTAGCCAAAGGGTTTTTTTAGTGATATATTTATTTGAATATGACGCATACTATAGATATCATATGACATTCAACTAGTTAATTCATCCACTTATATTAAATAAAAAAGATGTGATGTTCTCGAAAGTATTATAATTTCGTTAATAGTACTTCAGTATGGTATTCATTATTTCATTGATAATATTCTAGATCATGACATTGATAATCTTATTTTATTATCGAAGTGCAACAACTTCACACTATAAAATTCTTCTCTGTTTTTCTCTTGAGGAGGAATACTTAAAATAAATTTTGTTAATAATAAAAAATGGAGATTTGTCAATGGCGCCTCTGACCAACCTGTGGTAGTTTACCAAAAGGAAACAAAACAAAGTACAAAGACATTCATCCACAAGAAGCGATTTCAAACTTCTGTGGAGCGTCCACCAGAATAATTTTAAAAAACAAAAATCATCAAACAACAATCAGAGTTCATATAAACCCACCAAGAATTCAATGGAACCTGTAGGATAAGTTATGTAAAAATCATGAACAAGGTTTATCAGAAGAAACAGAATTTCTAGATAAAAGTACTGACAAAGAAAAAGGAGATCACCATTTTCATTATCATTCAAGGAAAGGAAATTTTAAAAGAGATTTCTTGTCTCACTTCTCCTTTGTACTAAGCTTATCAAGTCGTTTTTGATGCAAAAAATATCGATACGGCAATCGAGGTGATGAATCTTTTGGAATTGAAAGGGGAACCAGATCTCTTTGCATATAATACTATGATTAATGGATTTTATAAGGTAAACAGAGCTAATGATGCTAATCAGTTGCTTAACAGGATGAGGGCAGGAGGCTATTCCCTGAATATTATCACACTTAACATCATGATTGGCAGTCTTTGTGGGAGGGGGAAGCTCAAGCTGGCATTGAATTTGTTAGATAAGTTGCTGAAAGACAACCATAGTCAACTGTTGTTTCTTACACTATCCTGAAAGAAGCCACGATTATTGAAGATGGGATCAATGAAGCTACAAAGCTGCCCAATGAGATACTCGAGAGAGGACTCGAGCTTGATACATTTGTCTATAGCTCCATTATTCAGAAATGGGTGGTAGAAATTATATTGAGAGATACAATCTCGAGGCTGTGAACCTAACATTGTTACTTAACATATTAATTTGGCATTCTGTCATGAGGGCAAGGTTGAGGAAGCTTTGAATATGATGAAATTTATGATCGAAAAGAGGCTCAAACCTGACACGTTTAGCTATGCACATAACTCTGCACTCTGTAAGGAGGGAGAACTAGATTTGGCTATTGGGGTCTTGGAACTTATGGTGTCAAATAAGTGCTTGCCTGATATTATCATCTACAACTCTCTATTGGATGCTTGTACAAGAATGGCAAGGCGGAACAAGCTCGGGAGATTTTTCAAAAGGTCGATGCTGATGTAAGCTCCTATAATGGTTTGTTGAGTGCGTTGTGGAATGTCAGGGATCAATCAACGGCTATTAAAATGGTGGAAGAAATTATTTCTAAGGGAATCGACCCTAATAAGATCAATTGTAATGCCATTCTATCCTCTTTATGCAGAGAAATCATGGTCGATAGGCAATGCAATGACTTAAGGATATGGAGAACTATCAAATCAAACCAACTATAATCAACTGCAATATGGTGCTACTTTGTTTATGCAAAGAACATAGAATGAGTGATGTTGTTGAATTGTTAGGGTAGATGGCAGAAAAAGGGTTGCCACCCACGTAAAACTACTTACACTTTACTAATTGAAGGGATTGGATTTGCAGGCTGGCATTCTGAGGCCGTGGGATTGGTGAGTTCCCTAGTGGAAATGGGTGCGTTAAATTTTCATATATTAATCGGGCTTTAATTAGACGAGTCATGCATATAAGCTCAAATGAGGTTCCATCTCAAAACCAATTGGCAATAGGTGGAGTAACCCACAAGCTTATATACATGCTCAAGCCCTTTGATTCTATGCTCTAACACCATGTTAAATTTTTATATCAATCGGACCTTCAATAAAGAGTCATGCATATAAGCTCAAATGAGATTCCAACCCATAATCAATTGGCAATGGGTAGAGTAACTCACAAGTTTATATACATGCTAAAGGAACACAAATGCCCAATTCATGTAGTAACTTGCATATCCAAACTGTTTCACTAGTGGCATTTGCCATAGCCCGATATTCATCTTCTACTGATGATCTCAAAACAAGCTGCTTCTTAGTCTTCCAAGAGATGGGGTAGCTCCAAGATTGAGCATATCACTTATGACAGATCTTCTAGTCATAGAGCAACTGAACCAATCAGAATCACAATAAACATACAAGTCTAACAAGTTATGAGCGGAAAATAAGATCCCCTAGCCTGGTGAGGACTACAAATACCGCAAAATCCTGTACAGTTGGTTCTCAATGTCCTTAATGCGGGTCTTGCATGAACTGGCTAAGAATGTGAACCGAATATATAATGTCTGGTCTAGTGATCGTAAGATGAAGGAGACGTCCAATGAGACGTCTATATTGTGACGCACCAGCCAGCGAATCTCCAGCATCACTAGAGAGCTTGTGATTCTATTCCATAGGAAAGTTACTTGGCTTGGCCCCTGTCATCCTAGTTTCAACAAGAATATCAAGAGTATACTTACGTTGACATAAGAACAGTCCTTCCTGTGAACGAGCAACTTCAATGCCGAGAAAACATTTCAAAGGGCCTAAATCATTAAGCTTGAAACAGCGATGCAGATAACTCTTAAATTGACGGCAATGATCATGACTATTTCCGGCTAACACTAGATCATCTACGTTAATCAACAGTGCTAAGAACACACCATGTTGGCGATAGATGAATAGGGAATGATCTAGAGAGAAGGCTTGAAAATCATAGCATATCAATGTTGTGGCAAGCTCAAATGAGATTCCAACCCAACATCCGAAGCTAAACAAGTCTAATACACCCCTACACAAGAAATTCTTTCTCTGCATCTCATGATGCTCGATGAAGGAAAGAAACCCACAACTCAGATTGTGGACATCAGTAACCCTCAATCCCCATACTACTTGTGCAATTCAAATCACCCACGAAATATAATCTCGCCAGTAGTTCTCAATGGAGAAAATTATACTAATTGGAATAGGATTGTTTCACATGCTTTAAAATCAAAAAACAAGTTCTACTTTGTTGATAGTACTTTGCCTAGACCAGAACTCGACTCACCAGAAGGGCATGCTTGGAAGAAATGCAATTCAATGGTCATAGCCTGGCTATATAATGTGATTAACAAAAAATTACATGGGTCAGTCACAAATGCGGAACAAGCAAGGAAGATCTGGAGTGACTTGAAGGAAAGATACTAGCAAGGAAACAAAATCAGAATTCATCTGTTGAAAAGAGAAATAACGCTTATTAGTCAGGGACCTATGATAATAACAAAGTATTTTACCAAAATCAAATAACTATGGGACGAACTGGAGGCACACCAACAGATACCAACTTGTACATACTTGAAAAATTTCAATTTTAGCAGATCTCAAGAAGCTGAGAAAGTCTATAAGTTTCTTATGGGAATCAACCAACACTAAATTGGCATAGTGAGAACCAACATCCTTGCCCTTGAGCCCTTATCAAATCTAAACAAGGTATATTCCATGGTGCTCAGGGAAGAGAGATGGCAAAAGATTGCCAGCGTGACAGAGCCGAGGGTTAAGGGAGCAACCATCAAGGCTTTGGCCACCGGATTGAGAGCTGGGGCCTGACCTAAGTGCAGCACAGCCAGAAACAAGCCATAATTGGAGCCAATGCCTTGAACTCACCAGTACCTAGCAAATTAGTCAAATCGACGGTCGAATTGCAGTCAGATTCGACAGAATCTGGTGCAAAATCACCCGTCCACCGGAGTTCGGCCAGGTGCTATCGACAATCAATTTTCACCTGGAGTGGCGCCTGGAGTAGCGTCACTTGCAGCGAGACAGGGCGAGGCAACGAGTTCTGGAGATGGAGGAGATGTATCGAGAATTACTCAAGTTGGTTTAAGCCCAAGTCAGATTAATTGACGTGCTATTTGCTCTATTTAAGGAGAGAGAAAAATAAGAAAAAGCTGTCTGGTAAGGGAGTTCTATCCACTGATATGTTTGGTTGGGCTTTGGATACAGGGGCTTCTTATCATATGACATCATATTTAAGTGCATTAATTGACTTATTTGATCTTTCACAAATAGTGTATATAACGCTACTTAATGGTAAAATTGTGAAGGTCTGACAATCAGGAACAGTGAACCTTGGACATGGACTAATTCTAAGAAATGTCCTTTATTCATCGGAGTTTAAATGTAATCTTATATCTGTTCAGCAACTTACGTATGATAAAAATTGTATTCTTATTTATGGTGTGCAGTTTTGTCTTATTCATGACCTCATTTCGAAGATGTCGATTTGAGCCAGTGAACCTAGGGATGAGGTGTACTATCTCAAGAAAAGTGCGGGAGAAAAAGCTTTAAGAGCCACCCAGTATCAAGACCGTGATCTTTGGCATCAATGCCTTAGACATCCTTCATTGAGTAGTTTATCTCATCTGTCAACAAATTTTGGTTTTAAGTTGAACAAAAATTTGATGAGTGCTGTGATGTTTGTCATCATGCAAAACAAACACGAAATCCTTTTGCTATAAGCAGTAATCGTGCAGAAAGATCGTTCTCGTTAATACACTATGACTTGTGGGGACCATACCCGTTCTCTTAGTGGGTGCTCCTATTTCTTGTGCATTATAGATGATTTTAGTCGTGGAGTTTGGGTTTATCTCTTGAAAAATGAAACAAAAACTTATGAAAAGTTTGTTAGTCTTTGTTCATTGGTGCAAAATCAATTTGATACAACAATCCAAAGAATGCGTAGTGATAATGGTACTGAATTCACAAAAGGACCTTTGCTAGTTTACTTATCAAAAGTAGGAATCCTTCTTGAAACTACCTATGTGGATACACCTTGACAAAACGGTCGAATAGAAAGGAAAAATAGACACCTCCTTAATGTTGCTTGTGCATTGACATTCCAAGCATCGCTACCCTTGAAATTTTGGGGAAAGTGTGTATTGGCGGCCATATATCTTATCAATAAAACTCCAACAAAACTGTTGAATTACAAGACCCCGTATAAGGCGCTCTTTGGTGTTCCACCCTCTTACGAACACTTGAAAGTTTATGGATTCCTTTTCTATGCTCACAATCATGCTAAGCCACGTGATAAATTTGATGCAAGTGCTACTAAGTGCATATTCTTAGGATATCCTCGAGGCAAAAAAGGGTGGTTACTCTATGATTTAGAACACCACAAGCTACTTGTGTCTAGGGATGTAATTTTATGAGAAGATCTTTCCTTTTGCTGAATAAGAAGCTAAGAATGAGTTTCCCAATGACTACCAACATCAATCAGGTAGTCTAGGTTGGTTTGAGGAAGTGCAGCCTTTCACTTAAGACATGCCCATGCAAATGGAGTCATCTCAATAGTCTCCATATGAGGGAGCCAACGATACAGATCTTGTGCAAGTCTATTAGGCCCAAGCGTCTCTCGCTGTAACAGGCCACAAAGAGCATGCCCAATCTGAAGCCCAAAGTAACGAAAATAGGTCTTCTGAAGAGACTCTTCCAATAATGGTGTCGTGAGTCATAGTATCAAGCTCCAAAACATTTGAAACTAAGTGATGCATCACTAAAACCGCATCTTCAAACTTACTTTCTTTACAAGTGTTATTGGACAATAGATTGTAGGTAATAGTATCATGATAATAGCCCTTAACTGCCAAATTATTCAACACCTCACGTGCCCTTATTAAGCCGCAGTGCTTGAAACCTACTCTAGCAAATCATATACATGATAAGATAAGGAGGGCAACCCTTTCTAGGTTGCTGCTTCCAAAAATTAGGAGCCTTATCAGACTTACCCCATCAAAGAAGCAGCTGATAATTATGTTATAAGTGATTACATTAGGTAGGCAACCACTTGAGCTCATGTATTCCAAATAATCAATGGCAGAGCTCAACTTCCTTTTCTTACACAATCCACCAATGAACATATTGTGTGTGATAATGTTAGGAACACCACTTGACATCACCGTAATTTTGAAGGTCTTTGCAGCTTCCCCTCCTCCACATGATCCTTATTGACAAGACCAATGATCAAATTTGTGTAAGAAGGGAAGGGAGGAATTTGACTATGACGTGCGATAAATTCCACCAATATCGATGCTTCAAATAGCTTTCCAAAGCTGTGTAACTTTTGAAGAGCATTATTGTTTGTGGCCTCATTGCGTTCTACAAAAGATTCATCTAATGGTGAAATTGGTCTCTTTACACTCATTTGTCTTTTACTCTTATGGACATGCGCTCCCCTCTGAGCCATCATGCCCAACCTCATCAATGTTGTCAATGCCGGCATTACCACACAAAACTCCACATCTGAACTGGATAAGGTCTCTCTTTGATATGGATCCTCCAAGACTCGAAGAGAACTGAACTCTGTTGCTACGTTTGACTGAAGAAGTCAGAGTTATAAGTTTTCTTAAGCATACAATGGACAATGGCATGACCATCCTCCTTTCTCTTGGAACAAGAATCCCCTCCTAAATGGGGCACCTCAACTATAAAGCTTCAAAACACCACAGCCATCCTCGATGTGTCTAGAACACAACAAACACCATTCAATAGAAGAACACTAGATCCCTCAACTTATCAATTAATCAGTGATTTCCAAGAACCCGAAAGCTTTAGAAACTCTGAACCTACAACAAGCAAGGTCAGGACTCAACATTCAAATTAGACTTGGTTGTAAGAGCACCGTTCATGGTTCATACACAAACATTTAGAAGGTATATTGGCCAGAAATATATCGTCCTGTCATGGGGAGGTGAGGCTTTAAATCACAAAAATGAACTGAGGAATATCCTAAACTACTCATCGTTTCATAAGTGTACACTTACTTACCTTTGGCATGGAATGACAATAAGCATGGTGAGATAATGCTCAATAGGATTTGAAATAACCCTTTAAATCACCAATGTTGAAAATTCTTTCGAGAGGCCCCCCCGAAAAGGGAAAAAAAGCCTCACATTTAAGCATGTTTACTGCTTTGCTTAGGTCACTACTAGGACAAGTTAACCTTTGAGAAGATATCTAAGCAGTATATGAATGAAGACAAAGTATGCCGCAAAGGCTATATTGGTCTATCGATCTATCATATGTCTTAAAAGTAGACGAAAAGGTAGCTAGGTCGTTAAAGAGAAATTGCATATATGATTTTTCTTAGCAGCAGCAAGTTTTGTCAGAGTGACATGAGAGAGCTTTCTTAGTTTAAGACGTAGGGATGTCAACAGATCGAATTCGAATATGATGTTAGAACATTCAAATCTAAATTTGATTATCCTTCGGATCCAAAAATCCTTCAATCCAGCGGACCGGAGGGAATCTCTGAATCCAATCCAAGTCGGATTTGATCAGAGTCTGATTTAATTCTATCCAAATCGATTTATTTTCCCTATAGCAATTGTGTATTGTGTTTTTCCTTCCAAACGTATTCTGTCTAGCTATCAATATGATAACATTCGTCTTCCCATCATGCCAACCAAATATTTGGACATTTAATACTAAGTTAGAGGAGCCTGACAATGAGATAAATGATGCCAATGTGCAGTGATAAGAAGTCGGGCAGCACCCGACCGGTCAGCAGTGAAGTCAGATTGAGAGAGAGAGGAAAAGAGGGAGGGTGGGGGAGAGAGAGGCTAAGCGACTAATGGGAGTTGAATTTGAATTGTAGACTTTAGAATTATAAAATTTGAGTTCTGAATTTGATTATTTAATAACATAGTTGGATCAAATGTTATCTTTTCTCCAAATTCGATCTGAATCATACTCTGACTCAGATTATTTTTACTAGACTCAGACTGGAATATGTTTTCCACGGATTCAAATCAAATTATTTTGGCTCGAATCAGATGTTCCTCGAACTCGGATGTAATTGCCCTATCTACTTCGACTCTTTGTACCCAAATGCTGGTGAAGATAGTTCCTTCAAAGTCTAGAGACACTTCACACCCTAATTAACAGAGAGGGATATACTCATCAGAGGACTACAATGGTAAAAATTGCTAACTACACACCCCATAACACAATCAATAGTTTGAAGAGGATACCGATATCCTCTTAAAATAATTCACTCAAGGAATAAGGGTGACAAAATTTTTGATAGGAAAAGGTGAAGATTTTGATGGAAAACAGACTTTGTGATGGAAATTTTCATGGAAATTATGTCCGTCAAAAAACTAATAGTCGAAAGACATTTAGATCGCCCTGTCAAAAATACTGGCGGGAAAATTTTTTAACGGACTAACAATTTGTCAAAATTTCTAGTGACGGACCGTACTAACGGACTGACCACCATCAGTATCATTTTGATGGAGATTTTGATGGATTGACAACCCGTTAAAACATTTTTTACCGGAATATTTTGACAGGTCAAATTGTCCATCAGAACCGCGAAGATAGTAGGATTGCAGTTGACGCCACATTTTTCATGGGCTTTTTGACAGAAGCAGGAATTTCTGTCACAAATTTTGATGGCATCTGTCAGAAAATCCATTGAAAACGCTTGAATAATTTTGAAGTTTTACAATTTCCAATTTATGCAATGTTGAAAAACATCAGCAAACAAATTTACTAAAATTAGTGATGTATCGTAATCATAAAATTAATAAAATGTAATAACATTACAATTGTTTTAAAAAGTATGTAAATAGTTTCAACATAAGTTCAAGAAACATACCAAAAATAGTGCAAGTACTTAACAACATTGTAAAACACACATAATGGACTAAGGACAAATATGATATAAACGTAACTACTCATGGGAGTCATCACCCAAGTCGGTTGTGTCCACCTCATCAACATCATCTTTATCATCATCTTCTGAAGGAATCGTATCTGAAGGTGCCATTGAGGACCCTACTTGTTGACTCTTGAAAAACCTCCAAGTGATGCTCATCTGTCTTATTGCCTTGCAGCTTTTTCTTGAGTTGGGTCATTTCCAATTTTAGCTTCCTTCTCACCCCATTTATTGTTGAATTCTACAATGAGCTTCGCCCTCACTTCCTCCTCAATGTCTTTACGAAACTCCTCTTGGCGAGTGTCCTCCACTGCTTTACTCACTTTCATTTAACCTTATTGCCATTTTACGTGCATTATAGTTGTTAATAGAGGAGGAACGGGTAGAAACTGATAGGCGAGACTGCCGCTTCATCACAACTCCCTCAACACCAAAGCCATACACGCAACCCTTGCTAATGAGATTTCCTTGAACCCAAATGATGCTCTCAGATAATGGAGGGCTTTGGGAACTGTCATTGGTGGAAGGCTGGGAGGTTATGTACTCTTGCCATCCCTTTATGTGTTCCTCTGCATACGCACACATAAACATTAGAAGTTTGAAACAGAAGATCTGTTAATCCGAACCCATCTTTTAATTGAAAACTCGTCTTGACATAATCTGAATTCGATCTTACCGATCTCAACTCCGATTTTTTTACACACCCAATTGCCCTACTTATCCTTTATCCTATGGGTACAACTCATTGATTGTCCCTTTGAAGTGTGACCGACTGAACAGAATGCAAGTACGATGTGTTATAATTAATAATATATGAAGAAAAACATTGCTTAGATATTGAAATTATTACCATGCCTCTACGCCACTCAATTATTGGGATCGCCCCACATGTGTGCAAGGACGAACCCATACCCTCAGGATCACTGTTGCGGGTTTTTTTGGTTCTGGGTGCTCAACTTCTGGGGATCAGGGCATTCCCAGTACTTTTGGAGGTGTGCCCATTTGTCCTAAGATAAAAATTTAGCGCCTTACTCAACTTACGTGCATAAGCGAACAAGTTCTTCAATTGTTTCACCCCTCTAATTTCAAAATTCTTATGCACTTGTCGGTCATGCTAAGGCAGCCAATAGTAATGCTTCTGCATCAAACATGTAGTTTTGTACGCATTCGAGACGATGACTAGTACAATGCTTGCGTTAGTGTAACAAGAGGTTTCTGTGAATTAAGAAATTAAAAGCACACCTACCTACAAGATGAAATGAGTAATGTTTGATACTTACTAAGTTGACACGTAAATAATTACAATAAAATATGGCTAAAGTGTTTGCAATTAGCATCCAATATTAACACATGGAACAAGTTTATTAATGTATGATACATCTGATTAAATTTTGACATAAATAAATAATAATAAGTTACGAAAATCAGTTAAAAGAGCACAACCTTGAATTCAGTAAACCAAAAGTCTCCTTGCTGAATGGAGACTTCTCCCCAAGTTAGCCAAGCTCCTAGGTCCTTCCCCTTGATAATCTCACCAATACATTTGGGGACTCCTTTGTACGGCTTGCACCTACAACAGAGTAAGATATACACATATTATGAGAAACAACAAAGTACAAGTAACACTAAATTGCTACTTTGAGCATTTGATATTTAGTGAAAGAGAGTAAAGCATGTACGTATCGCCTTCCAATTCTTTGAGAATCTTGTCCCTAGTAGCCATCTCATGCTCAGTTAATGGCACAATATGCCCTCGAGTAGGTTGTATAGATTGATGTAGAGTAGGTTTTGGACAAGGTTATATGTGAAGTTGTAGAGTAGGCTGTCCAGGCTGCTGTAGAGTAGGCCGAAGCAACGATTGGCTTTGTTGTTGGATCCTAGTATACTCATAACCAAATTTGGGTTGCATGGCATCATCGGGCCAAAAGTACTCCAAAATGTAGGGTTCACGCCTTCTACCCCTGAGGTGTCACCAACATGTGATACTTGTAAACTTATGACTTGGTTGTGGGTGGGCACCTGGTTGGGGTCAAAGAAGGAGAAGTTCAAACATGGCTCATACTACAGGGTAGGCATGAAGGATGTACTATCTATCCCGTTAAGGTGGGACTCTAACAGGGGAATCATATGTGTGCTCCCCTTCCACATCATTCGGTGAATGACTACCTACATCAGACGGTCGTCCCTATTCTCTACACCATCTCTGACATTGTCCATCCCTATCTAACATCTTTAACATGGAAAACCATTTAGCATTACAATACAAAATAATAAACACAACATAATCACGACCCACAAGATAAATACATGCATAACAAATGATTTCAGACATCATGAATCCTCATAGGCAAAGTTGTATAAAGTAAATAATTTGATAATTGTATAAAAGCTACAGGAGACACTTTCTTATAGCCGCATAGATAGAATACTTAATTATGATGTAATGAATACAATTTGTCATTCATTATCTTGATCCCCATCCTCATCGTGATCTATATCCTCATTATCATCATTCGAATGGTACTGTATTTCATCATTATCATTTTCAATATCTATTTCTGCATCATCCCACTCTATTCTTCAAACTCGTCTACATCATCAGATTGTTCTTTTGATGATGGTTCGAAAGCAACCATTTGCACTTCGTCCATAGCCCCAAATATGTCAACCAAGACTGTGCCATGGTTTCTGAAATGCGAGAGTTTGACGTCATCCCCTCTTCTTGGAAGACGGGTTTCACTTTAATTACATCACCTTGCATGTTTGGATGTTGTCTGGGCTTATATGTTAAAGCAACCTACCAATTTGATTTATAGGGAACACCCTGTGGGTATGGGATGTAAAACATTTGATATGCAACATCTACAATAATGAAAGGATCATACTTGTCATATATACATTGGGTGTTAATTTCATTTGTATAATTTAACTTAGAGTAATGTGTGCCCTAAGGATTCAATGGATCATACCATTCACACCGAAATAGTAAGAATCATTTTATGGGATCCCCTGGGTACTCCACTTAGCGTACTTCCTCAAGCACTCCATAGTAATAGACCCTGCTCCCATTTCCTTCTGCAGTCCCTTTTACTACAGCACTACATGAGTAGGTTTTCTTATTCATACTTATTGTTCTAGTATGAAATTTTATAACGTGCACTTTGTAATCTAAATATTCATTGGTCCCTCAACCATTTGTTGTAACCATGACTGCCTTTCATCATTGAATATATGTGAATGATGAACCTACACCATGTGCAAACTCCTAAGTAATTACAGTTGCATGATAATTTTTATAATGTAGAAATTCCTGACATTATTTGAAGTATATAGTTAGGGATTAAGCACATACTTTTTTTTTTTAAAGTAATCTGGAAATGTTGCTTCAATAATCTTATCAATGTCTTCTGGCGACATATTAGTATGTCCCATTGTGATCCAGTTACGGAAGTACCTACACAAATATTATTGTTGTTATTTGCATTACAAGTTTAATAATGTATGAAAATGTGTGCTGTTTAACTTACTATAGATACGGTTGCACTTCATTACTACTAAGTAGTATATGTAGATGGGCAGCATTGTGCTCAGCTTGTGTGAGGTAACGTTTATGACATGGACCTAATGGACAGCCCTTCATTTGGAATACTATAAATGTTGAAGGGGGAGCCACATTGAAACAGTACTTCATTCCTCCCAATTGTGGTGTTCATGGATGGAAGAGTTAAGTCAAAATAGTGGGAACCAAATGTCTGAATTTCATATATTAGGTATGCCCAGACCATGGAACTCTCAGGCTTAGACTTGTTTTTGGCCTTGTGTTTGAGCCACCTAAATAACCTTTCAAAAGGGTACATCCATCACCACCTAAGCAAGCTTCTTATGCTAAACACATCAGAAGATGTTCCATAACATTCCAAAAACCAGGAAGAAATATTGCTTTTAATTTGCCTAATATTATGGGAATGTGTTGATGCATCTCTATAAGCTGATCCTCACAAAGGACGCTTGCACATATGTTCTTAAAGTATTCACTAAGGCTTCCTAAAGGCTCCAACACATCTGTCGATAATATACTGAATGCAATAGGAATGAGGTCCTCTATCAATACATGGCAGTCATGGCTTTTCAGATTTTGAAATTTTATGCTTGTCGGGTCGACAATATTAGCAAAATTGGAGCTATATTTGTCTGGTAAACTTAACTTGCGTAACCATTTTCAAAGTGACATGATTGACATCCTCTGCTCCAAGCACAATGTGTCCTTCGCTTTTGGTTTGAATGAGTTGCCATTTTTCCTTGTACAAAGGTATAATTCCTCGTGCGCACACAACTCAGCCAACTCCAGCCGAGCTTTCACATTGCCCTTCATTTTCCTTGACACATCCATGACTGCGTTGATAATATTCTTGCCAAAGTTTTTTTCTATGTGCATCACGTCCAAGTTGTGCCTTAGAAGCTGGTGTCTCCAGTATCGAAGGTTTCAAACGATACCACGTTTGGTCCAATTGTGGATGTTCAGTGAATCCCGGAATTTGAATCCCTAATTGGTGCGTTACTTCAGGGAAGTCATGAATTCATTGAAATTCATCATCTGGGGGATTACTCTCTGCGGAGGTTACCCATACAATGTTTGGTCCTTAGTAAGGGCACTCTTATTTCGTCTGAATGCGTGGTATTGGGTTAAGACACAACAATGCCAATCAAACCAAGACATTTTTCGACCATGTCACAGGTAAGTTTCACGTACACGATCTTGACATACTGGACATGACAGCGCCCTATAGGAACTCCATCCTGACATCATTTCATAAGTTAGGAAGTCGTTAATTGTCCACATCAAAGCTATCTTCATTTTAAAAGTAAGAGTTAATCATGGGGGGTAAGCGCAAATAAGCTTCTCAGAGACATTAAAGAGGAGGAGACAATAATGATTTGTATGATTTTTAATTACATGTCATCGTACACATATTTCACTTGGATTAATATATTTGTGCAGGTCATTCTTGTTTTGTATCCATGCGATAATGAGACTGTACTCCAACTGTCAGATAGTTCATGGTGAAAGATGAGTTTGGTTACTAAATTGACGACGGGGAGATATGTGACTATTATGTTATGGTTTTAAATTGTTTGATACTCATATAGGGGAACTGTATGTGCTACCTTGAATTGAGTAAATGGAGAAGACACAAACTGATGTTCTGGGTTGTGGTTGTACTGTCAGGGTTGGCTCAGTGTTGACGAGTGTTAAAGGCGTGTAAGGGATACATATCGATTGAAGAAGAGAGCACACGAATCCACTAAGAATGAGGTGCATATATTAAGACAATAGGTTGTGGACCTACATGGCAGGTTATTCACCTATGAAATCGAGAGCGAAAGGGACAAGAAGTGGGAATTGATGACGAAGTGGTTGCCGAAGAGGGTTTACCTACTCATAGAGGACCAACCTTGGGGATATGACCTATATGGGTAGAGTGATGCCTTGAGTAGTGGGGTACGTGACGAGGTAGGGAAGACATATAAGGGTCTAGTTGGTGAATTGTCTGCAGCTGAATAAGGGGATATGGAGGTTGTTAGAGCTTTGATTGGTGCAAATGCAAATGCTGGTAACGTTTTCAATGCGAGCCATGTCGATGATGTAAAAGAGGGTCATGTACCCTCTTTGCAGGCATGTATTCCAAATTTTCGGGCAAAACACGGGAGTACAAGGCCATCAAACATACTGAAGTTGATGAAGATGAAACCACGGATGCGAAAGCATCCACTCTACATGGTTCCCTGTTAGGTAATTTTAAGTGATAAACAAAAGTGCCGCAAGCGTACAACAAAAGTGCCGCAAGCGTACAACTTTTGCTGTAGTATACTTGAGGGTCGTGTCTTCGAAGACGATGGAAGATATTAAGGTCACTAAGCGTGAAATTAAACTAATCTAGCTTCATCCTGCATTAATTAAAATAGTGAATAACTGGGATTAAAACTTATAAACAAATCAACTTCTAAATATTTCCTTGATATTTTTAAGCTCTGAAACATCAAAACCCAACTTAACCAAATAGAAGGAATAAACCTAATACTCAAGACTAACATAATCCAAGGATTAACTCAATCCATAATCTAACATAATAAAAATCTAAACTAAACCTCATAAGCTAGAAGTTAGAATGAACTCCATTATCCATACTACTATAAACAAAAGTGAATACAACCAAAAACATAATCAAGCTTACAAATCCAGGAAAACAATTAAGCCAAGCTTGAAATGAGCATTATAAGTGCACCAAATTGAGCCACGGAATAACAAAACTCCACTAACACTCCAACAAAGATCAAAACAGGCGAGGGGAAGCCGAGAGCAAATCACGACCACCAACCTTCACCAAACCTGATTAGAACATTATCACCTCATTATCATCATCATTACTTCAAAATCACAGAACATCATCAATAGCAATCAAAACCACTTCAACCAATGTACCCGAGCAAAACTCAGCATAATCCAGAACAACAAAATTGAGCAATCTTGAATAGAAATCCAACATTAACCTAGAACACCAACCCTAGCTATGGATGAATTCGAACCAAACCAAAGAAACTAATAGCAGAATCTCAGTTATTACAGATCATAAACATGCCCCAATCCAGCTAGAGAAAACTCTAATATTCTAAATTGAAATGAGCATTACCTAGATCAGATCATAATCAAAATTAACCAAACCAATAGCAGAACATGAGAACTGAACAGCAGGGGAGGGGGATTTCGAACCTAGCCTCAATCCAGCTTCAATTGCCACCATAGAAAATAGCAGAATCACCATAAACACGCCAAAACATGGCGAAACAGGGGAGGAGGAGAGCACGAATAGCCAAAACAATCCCAGCCATGGATGAATTCGAGACCTAAAAATCGTAAACTTTAACTAATCGAAAACCAAACTGAAAACAACCCTCAATTTCATGAACTACAACCAAGAAACGTGTAAATGAGGCGTAATTACATGATCTCGAAACCCAGAATCTACCTAAGACGAAAACCCTAATCCTTAAAATTGAAAAAAAAAATCTGAATTTCGAGAAAATCATTGCCAAAATTAAGCTAAACAAAACCTAAAGATTGTCTAACCTCTCTTCTGGAACTCGCCTTCATGATTTATACCAGTGCTCCTTCAATCTTCATCATCCATCTTCGAGATGCGTGGGCAGAGGTTAGGGTGTTATGCTGGCATTTGAAGTGTGGATTGCCAGATGGATGAGGATGGAAATGGTGGTGTGCTGGCTTGCTTGAAGAGGGACATATAGGATCGAAGAGAGAGAACGAGAGAGGAGATGAGAATGGAGATGGAGAAATGGAAATGGTGAAGCAGGGGTTTCGGGGTCAGGGGTTTTGGGTGCTTTTGGTTCTGAGAACCGAGAAGAGGAGAGAGACAGCTTAAGTGAGGGAGGGGGAGGATTACAAGTCAAGTGCCTGGCACACGAGCTGGGTAGATTTTTCTAGGTTTTATTTTTTTTTCTCGGGCAGAAAAATGTTGGGCCGAGTAATTCGAATCGACTTGAGTCAAGTCGGCCCGGTCCTTCATTTCCAGCATTTTTCTTGTATTTTTCGCATTTTTTCATAATTATTTTATTTTTATTCAAAACCTACAAAACGAAATAGAATCAAATAAAAACCTAAAAATAACGGTTATAACGAGCATAAAACAGGTGTAAAAGTACCGTAAAAATAACACTTTTTTGGCACGAACAAATACCCTCACACCAAGATTTTGCTCGTCCTCGAGTAAAATAACTAAACTAACTAAAAGAAAATGAAAAATAAGAAAAAAAAATTCTAACTCACTGTCGTAGAAATCGCGATTGCATTTAGCATATGCAACAAGCCCTTTAAACCCCCCGGTCTCTCAAGTGGACGAGTGAGGTCTCGTGAGAGTTTTTAAGTGAAATGCCCACAAAATTATTTCAAAAATAAAGAAAAATCTTTTTGGGTTTTTCTCAAAACTAATATGTACAAAACTGGGGAAAGTTATGCACTCGTTCTAATCAACTAAATCACTCATGTAACCAAGTTATTAAAATGCATATGTACAGAATGTACTTCAAAGCCCTCAACCTCGTAAATGACAGCAGAGTACTGATTTTTCACCCCATTGAACATCAAGATTCTGAATCCATCCTAGTGCTCGTGTGCAAGTGTATAATCATCCCAGGGCTTAGATTTACCTGAATTAGACTGAATTCCACTTGGCTGATACAACTACATTATTATCATGCCAACTTTGAAAGTAAGCTTTTTCAGTAGTAGTATGGCCTCCAAGGGTAACACCCAGTAGCACGTCCCTCAAAGGATAATGCCTAGTAGCGCATGTCTCAAAGAGATACTTGTCATTCTAAATTTTATTCCATCTCTTTTTCTTTTCTCTTTTTTTTTCTTTGTTCATAATACATTTTTTTTTCAATTTTTTCAGAGTAATCATGTCACAAGCTAGTGGGAGAATCATTCATGGAAACCTAAGACCTAAAGATAATGATGAAGGAATAAACAAGGATTGGATTATACAACCTATACTGAACACTGGGGTTAGAACGAGGGCTTAGAATATCACACTGAGATTGGAGACTTTTCATGCACATCCTACTTATATACAAGCTAATAACCAAAACACTGGGGATTCAAGCTAATCAGATATAGTACAAATGTTCCCAAAGACAAAACCAAAATCTTTTTGTATTTTTCAAAAAACTTTTCAAAGAAAAATATATGTACACATGGGTACCCCACCCCCACACCAAAACTTCACAATGTCCTCATTGGGAGTGGAACAGACACTTAAAGACTAAAAGAAAAACCTAAAAAGCAAACATATGTTCAAAAACTAGACTCAAAAACAAAACAACCAATCATAGAAAAAGAAAAACAGTCAACTATACAAAAAGAAACTGGAATAAAACAAAGAAAGAAGAAAAGAGAGAAAGAAAGAGAGAGAAGAGAAGAAGTTTCTAGCAAACCAGATCAGGTGCTAAGTACACCCAAGCTACTTTAGATCTCAATCACTGATCATGGCTAGGTTCATGGAATATCATACACTACACATCTTCTTGGCCCGGCAGCTCCAGAAATGGTTTCAAACGCTGGCCATTCACTTTGAAGGTGGCACCAGTCTGAAGATCCTGAATTTCAATTGCACCATAGGGAAAAACATGTGAGACAATATAAGGGCCCATCCATCGGGACCTCAATTTCCCTGGAAACAGATGGAGCCTAGAGTCATACAAGAGTACTTTCATTCCCGGGGCAAATTCCTTTCTAAAAATACGTTGATCATGAAACAACTTTGCCCTCTCTTTATACGATTGACTAATCTCATAAGCCTCAGCTCTAATCTCATCAAGCTCACTCAGCTGCAGTCGTCTCTCTTCATCTCCATAGGTAAATGACAAGGCTTACCACAAACTACTCTATAAGGTGACATACCTAAGGGAGTTTTAAAAGTCGTCCTATATGCCCAAAGAGCATCTACCAGCTTACCAGCCCAATCTTTCCTATGCCTACTCACTGTCTTTTCCAAAATCTACTTAATCTACCGATTGGACACTTCAACCTGGCCACTGCTTTCGGGATGGTAGGGAGTAGTAAGCTTATAAACTATGGAATACCTTTTCAGTAAGGTATCAAAAGATCTATTATTAAAATGGGTGCCCTGATCACTAATGATAGCTCAGGGCACACCAAATCGAGCAAAGATATCCTCTCTAAGAAATTTCACAACCACTTTAGCTTTATTGGTTCGGGAAGGGATGGCTTCAATCCCTTTAGAAACATAGTCCACAGCTAACAAAATATACTCATTCCCATAAAATAAACACCCCACACATCAAAAACCTTCACCACAATGATGGGGTGCAGTGGCATCATATCTTTCCTACTTATCCTACCCAACTGTTGGCATCTAGAGCAACTCATACAATATTCAAATGCATCTTTAAACAAAGTCAGCCAATCAAAACCACATTGAAGAATCATGGCTACTGTCTTCCTACCACTAAAATGCCCCCACATGCCTGGTCATCACAAAAAGAAAGGACACTTCTCACCTCATGGTCGGGAATGCACCTCCTAAGCACTTGATCAGAATAGTACTTAAACAAATAGGGGTCATCCCAAATAAAGAACTTTACAAGGTGGAAGAATCTATCTTTGTCATTCTTAGTCCAACCTTCAGGGGTCCTATCAGCAACTAAGTTGTTCACAATATCAACATACCAAGGATTAATAGCATATAATTGCTCATCAGGGAAGCACTCAGAAATACTGGACTCACTCTTTCTATCATAGATGATCCTAGACAGATGGTCAGTTACAAGATTTTCAGAACCTTTCTTATCTTTGATTTCATAGTCAAATTCTTGCAAAAGTAGAATCCATCTCACAAGTCTAGGCTTAGCATCCTTCTTAGAGAGAAGATGCTTAAGGGCAGAGTGGTCAGTATAAACAATCACATGTGACCCAATCAGATAGGATCTAAACTGTTCAAAACCAAAAACTACAGCCAAAAATTCTTTCTCCGTAACAGTGTAATTCAGCTGGGCATCATTCAACATGTGACTAGCATAATAAATAACATGCGATTTCTTATCAATATGCTATCCTAACACAACCTCAATAGTATAATCAGATGCGTCACACATCAATTCAAATGGTTCTCCCTAAGTGGGAGGATGAAGAATAGGGTAGAGATTAGGGCCTTCTTAAGCTTAGAAAATGCCTCATGCCACTCTTCAAAAAAATAAAATGGCACATCCTTAACTAATAGATTGGATAAAGGCTTTGCAATTTTACTAAAATCCCTAATGAAATGACGATAAAAGCCAACATGTCCAAAGAAAGACCGCACCTTTTTCACACAAGTAGGAGGGGGAAGATTAATGATCAGGTCTGTCTTAACTTTGTTTACCTCAATTCAATCTCAGGAAATAATATATCCTAAGACTATACCCTTTTTAACCATGAAGGGACATTTTTCCGAATTCAAAGTTAAATTTTTCTCCCTATATCTTTCTAACACTTTTCTCATATTACACAAGCAATCATCAAAAAGATCCAAACACAGTAAAGTCGCTCATGAAAATGTTCATACATTGCTCAACTAAATCTGAGAAAATAGAAATTATGCATCTTTTAAAGGTGGCAGGTGCATTACACAATCCAAACGACATTCTTCTAAAGGCATATGTTCTAAATAGACAAGTAAAAGTAGTCTTCTCCTAATCCTCAAGAGCAACAGAGATCTAGATGTAACCGAAATATCCATCTAAAAAGCAATAGAAAGAATGTCCAGCTAACCTCTCTAGCATTTGATCCAAGAGGAGAAGGGAAAAATGGTCTTTTCTAGTGGCAGCATTCAATTTTCTATAATCTATGCACATACGCCACCCAAATTGAATTGGAGTAGGGATTAACTCGTTCTTATCATTTCTAATCACGGTAATACCAGTCTTCTTAGGAACAACTTGAATAGGGCTAACCCACTCATTATCAGAAATGGGACAAATGATCCTATGGTCTTACCATTTCAACACTTCCTTCTTAACTATTTCCTACAAAGTGGGATTCAAACGCTTTTGACGGTCATGGTAGGGCTTAGCATGGTCCTCTAAATAAATTCTATGTTGCACAATAGAAGGACTAATACCCTTAATATCCCCTAAAGTCCATCTTAGAGCTTCCTTGTTCTCTTTAAGCAAAAAAATCAGTTTGTCCTTTTGGTCCCAATCCAAATTAGAAGCAATAATGACAGGTAAGGATTCATCAGGTCTTAGGAATACATACTTAAGAGAATCAGGAAGGGGTTTCAATTCAAGAGCAATAGGGAAAACAGATTCAACAACAGATTTAGACATAGCAGTAGGCAAATAATCAGCAATAAAGCACAAGTCATCAAACTCAAACACATCATATTCAAGCTTATTATCTATAAAAAAAAATAACTCATACTCAATAGTAAATACATCATCAAAAGCATCATCGAATACAGAATCCCCTACCTAGTAAAGTGTAGAAAATTCTATATCATCAAATCAAGAAGGCTGTCTTTGCATGTTAAAGATATTCAATTCCACAACTATGTTGCCAAAAGACAGTCTCATCATATCATTCCTGTAGTTAATGAGGGCATTGACAATGGCTAAGAAAGGACGCCCTAGAATCACAGGGACCTGATTAGCTAAGTTGGACACCTTCTCCATCTCAATCACAACAAAGTCCACTGGATAAATAAATTCACCAGCTCTAATCAGCACATCCTCAACTATCCCGCTGGCACCTAGTCGATCTATCAGCCAATTGAATGATAACCCTGGTAGGTTTCAGCTCATCTAACTCTAACCTCTCATACTCATCAAAGGGTATCAAGTTAATACTAGCCCCTAAGTCAAGCAATGCTCTGTGAATGAGTTGGTCCCCTATGATTATATACATAGTAGGGCAACCGGAGTCCTTATATTTCACTGAAATTTGAGAAAGAATAGAATTAGCATCGAAAGTCAAGAAAGCCTTCTTAGGTACACCAGTTGCTTTCTTTGTAGCACATAAGTCCTTTAAAAATCTAGCATAAGGAGGCATCTGTTGAATAGCATCAAGCAAGGGAATATTGATCTTAACTTGAGAGAAGGTCTCTCTCATCTTCTTAATATGATTTTGATATTTCTTCTTTAACCTATGGGAGAAAGGAGGCAAAGGCATCTAGATTTTCCCAGAAGAAGGGGGAGAAGAACTCTTAGAAGGTGAAGAACTTGCTAAGCTAGAGGAGTCTTTTTCTTAGAGCTCCTTTTCCTTAGAAGGTGACTTATGAGAAGGATGACTATCTGAAGCATTGAGGACACCATCAGGAGTACCCCCTGATTGACTGAGTGGACCAGTCTCTGGAGTAGAAGAGGGGGAAGAATTCTGGAAGAATTAATGAGGATACCTGCAAGGTTCATGAGGATTTCTCACTTGCTTATCAACCTCTCGATCAGAATGGAGAGATATAACCGCATTCACTTTTCTCACAGGCTCATTAGAGTTACCAGAAGAAGATGAGGCATGACCCTTAGGGTTCACCTCAGGTTGACTCGAGAAAATACCTGGTTCCCTAGAAGATGATGCTAACTGGAAAAATTGTTCGGTCATCATTCTTATCATTCTTTCCATGTTAGCATTAATCATTCTCTCCACATTATTATTGATTCTCCTCACCCATTTATCAATATCAGTATAACCCAAAGGAGGTTAAACTTAAGCTATGGGAGGTGGAGGTCTAGGTGCATTAGGCACATCTGAGAAGGTCGGTCTCTGAAAGGAGTGTGAAGGATGAGAGATGGGCTGGGAGTTGTTTCCAGGAAACATTTCAGGTTGAGAATTAGGAACCATAGCATTGGGTCAACTATTCCATGAAAAGTTAGGGTGATTCCTCCAACTTGGGTTGTAATAAGGGAAAAAAGGGTCATTTTTAGGTCTCTGGAAAGCCATACTTACTTGCTCCTGTTCAGTTGCTAACTGATGAGCAAAATAAGTACAAGCACTCAATGAATGATCTAAGGCCTGACAATGAGAATAAGACGCCGTAGAAGTCTGAGATAGCTGGGACATCTGGGGAGATAATCTCTTTAACATATTTTCTAAAACAATAATCTTAGACTCTAAGTTACTAACATCAGAGACAGAATGCAAATCACCCCTGTAAACCTTGAACTCACGCTGTCATCACGAACAGTTTCTCACTGCATGGTTTTCTCAGCCAAGTCCTCTAAAAACTCCCAAGCAGCTGTGGGGCTCTTAGAAAGAAATCACCCTGACACATGGACTCTACTATGGTCCTAGTCTATTAATCAAGTCTTTCACATATAATCTGGCACAAATGTACTTGGTCTAAACCATGATGGGGACATTGGGCCAACAAAGTTTTGAATCTATCAAAATATTTCCAAAATAATTTTCTATTAAGTTGCACAAATTGATTAATTTCATTCCTCAGCTTAACAGTCTTAGCATTAGGGAAATATTTTCTTAAGAATAATCTTACAAAATCATTCCAAGAAATAATAGAATTAGCAGCCAAACCATACATCCATCATTTAGCAGAATCTTTCAAAGCAAAAAGAATCAATTTCATTCGCACAACATCAATGGGAATGTTAGGGAAATGCATCATAGGACAAACTTCTTCGAATTCCCTTAAAAACAAACAAGCATCCTTAAAACCTGTGAATTTAGAGAGCATCTGAGTATAATAGTATTGTAATTCGAAGGTCACATTTGGTGCAAGAATAGGCATAACAAAACATGATGGTAAAGCAGCCCTAGGAGGATAGAAAATATCACTCAAAGTCCTTTCTTGTGCCATGTTTCCTAACTCAAGCTTAGGTTTAGGTTCGGGTTCGGGTTCTAAGTCAGGGTCAGGCTCACTCCTAACAAGTCTTTGATCTTCAGGGTCTCTAACCCAACTAGTCATATAAACCCCACGCCTTCACCAAAAGAAATCCTTTTTTTTGTCTTTTCTTTTTCTTTTTTTTTAGGATTTTTTTGAATTTTCTATTTTTTTTTCTTTTTTTCTTATGGAAAACACAAAATCAAATTAAAATGTTACCCAACCCTAAAGACTATTTGCACCAAAAAAAGTAACCAACTCAAAAGGTTTATCAATTTCTAAACACAAATAAAATAGTCCCTCAAAAACCAAATTCAAAACTACAACATAATCCTTTTTGGGTGGTTTTCAAAAATATTTTTCCAAGTTTTAAGCTCTGCTAATGTTTAGTGATTTTGAAGTTTTTCTTTTTTTTTTTGGGATTTTAACTTTTCTAATTTTTTGGATTTTTTTGAATATCAAGAAATAACTCAACTAGTCACAATTGATAATGAAATAAGCAAAACAAAGTAAAACGTGTGCAACTAAAAAGCAGATAGCTAAGAAAACGAAAATATGATCTAATCTTATGCCGTTGTCCCCGGCAACGGTGCCAAAAACTTTTTAGGTAATTTTAAGTGATAAACAAAAGTACCGTAACTGTACAGCTTTCGCTGTAGTACTTGAGGATTGTGTCCTCGAGAACGATGAAAGAGATTAAGGTCACTAAGCATGAAATTAAACTAATCTAGCTGTATTCTGCATTAATTAAAATAGTGAATAACTGAGATTAAAACTTATAAACAAATCAACTTCTGAACATTCCCTAGATATTTGCAAACTCTAAAACATCAAAACCCAACTCAACCACATAAAAGGAATAAACCTAATACTCAAGACTAACATAATCAAGGGATCAACTCAATCCATAATCCAACATAATGAAAATCTAAATTAAACCTCTTAAGTTAGAAGTAAGAATAAACTACATTATCCAATACTACTAGAAATAAAAGTGAATGCAACGAAAAACATAATCAAGCTTATAAATCCAGGAAAACAATTAAGCCAAGCTTGAAATGAGCATTATAAGTGCACCAAATCGAGACACAGAAAAACAAAACTCCACTAACACTCCAACAAAGATCAAAATAGGGGAGGGGAGGCTGAGAGCAAATCACAACCAACAACCTTCATCAAACCTAATTAGAACATTATCACCTCATCATCATCATTACTGGGTTCAAAATCACATAACATCATCAACAGCAATCAAAACCACTTCAACCAATGTACCCCAGCAAAACCCAGCATAATCCAGAACAACAAAATTGAGCAATCTTGAATCGAAAATCCAACATTAACCCAGAACAACAACCCTAGCTATGGATGAATTCGAACCAAACCAAAGAAACCAATAGCAGAATCTCAGTTATTACAGATCATAAACACGCCCCAATCCAGCTAGAGAAAACTCTAATATTCTGAATTGAAATGAGCATTACCTGAATCAGATCACAATCAAAATTAACCAAACCAATAGCAGAACATGGGAATTGAGCAGCAGGGGAGGGGGATTTCAAACCTAGCCTCAATCCAGCTTCAATTGCCACCATAGAAAATAGCACAATCACCATAAACACGCCAAAATAGGGCGAAATAGGGGATGAGGATAGCCCGAACAGCCAAAACAATCCCAGCCATGGATGAATTCAAGACCTAAAAATCGTAAACTTCAACCAATCGAAAACCAAACTGAAAACAACCCTCAATTTCATGAACTACAACCAAGAAACATGTTAATGAGGCAAAATTACATGATTTCGAAACCCAGAATCTACCTAACACAAAAACTCTAATCCCTAAAATTGAAAAAAAAAAATTCTGAATTTTGAGAAAATAGTTGCAAAATTAAGCTAACTAAAACCTAAAGATTGTCTAACCTCTCTTTTGGAACTCGCCTTCGCGATTTATACCAGTGCTCTTTCAATCTTCACCGTCCTTCTTCGAGATGCGTAGGCAGAGGATAGGGTGTTATGCTGGCATTTGAAGCGTGGATTATGAGATGGATGAGGATGGAAATGGTGGTGTGCTGGCTTGCTTGAAGAGGGACAGATAGGATCGAAGAGAGAGAGAGGAGATGAGAATGGAGATGGAGAAATGGAAATTGTAAAGCAGGGGTTTTGGGGTCCGGGGGTTTTGGGTTCTTCTAGTTCTGAGAACCGAGGAGAGGAGAGAGAAAGTTTAAGTGATGGAGGGGGAGGATTATAGCTCACGTGCCTGGCATGCGAGCTGGGTAGATTTTTTTAGGTTTTTTTTTTTCTCGGGCGGAAAAATGTTGGGCCTAGCAATTCGGATCGGCTTGAGTGAAGCATTTTTCTTGTATTTTTCGCATTTTTTCATAATTATTTTCATTTTATTCAAAACCTACAAAACAAAACCAAATCAAATAAAAACCTAAAAATAACGGTTATAACGAGTATAAAACAGGTGTAAAAGTACCGTAAAAATAACACATTCTTGTATATTCTAATTAGGTTTGATGAAGGTTGTTGGTTGCGATTTGCTCTCGGCCTTCCCTCCCCTGTTTTGATCTTTGTTGGAGTGTTAGTGGAGTTTTGTTTTTCTGTGTCTCGATTTGGTGCACTTATAATGCTCATTTCAAGCTTGGCTTAATTGTTTTCCTGGATTTATAAGCTTGATTATGTTTTTCGTTGCATTCACTTTTGTTTCTAATAGTATTGGATAATGTAGTTCATTCTCACTTCTAACTTAGGAGGTTTAATTTAGATTTTCATTATGTTGGATTATGGATTGAGTTGATCCCTTGATTATGTTAGTCTTGAGTATTAGGTTTATTCCTTTTATGTGGTTGAGTTGGGTTTTGATGTTTTAGAGTTTGCAAATATCTAGGGAATATTCAGAAGTTGATTTGTTTATAAGTTTTAATCTCAGTTATTCACTATTTTAATTAATGTAAAATGGAGCTAGATTAGTTTAATTTCACGCTTAGTGACCTTAATCTCTTCCATCGTCCCCGAGGACACGACCCTTAAGTACAATAGCGAAAGTTGTACGTTTACGGCACTTTGGTTCCCCTTAGACAAACCCCCTTCGTGGCAGAAGAGGCACACATAGGGCTCAAAGGAGGGCCACTGTAGTGAGGAGGGGACCCCCATTGGTGTGGTTACTCCAGCTGGGAAACACTTAGGGGGGACACCATCAGCTGTAGGAATAATACTATCATATGTTTTCTCCATTGTCTTGCGTGACATGGAGGAATAGTTGTTCAATGTTCTCTACAGGCTGTGACAATGTATCTAATAGCGTCATTGTCGGCTGAAGAGGTGAAGTTGTTAACTGATGTGCACACTGGCTAAATGCAAGGGATTGAAGGATGGGAAATGGCAAGAGATTGAATTGGAGTGGGACATACGGTTGTTGTCAATGTTATACGACGACAGATGCACTAATATTTAATATGGACCAGAATACCTTAGGGGGCTAATCAATTTTGTTCCAACTAGAGCACAGGGGGCAAACCTCGGAGGTATTTATTGGTCGGTTTACAATACAGATGTATTACAAGTTTACAAGTTGCTAGATGAATAGCAGCACGTGTACCTCCAATTCTTTTAGACATCAATTTTCCTTTAGCTGAGTGATAGGTATTGCCCGAGCAATAGATGCTTCTTGACGTCGTAAACAGTATTGTTTAATTACAATAACAAAGTTGAGTTGCATTTTTTGTAAGCTCGTCTAAATCATTTAGAAGAAGTATTAGCTGATTTGTAAGAGTCCTTGAACAAGGGAATGAAGCCAAATGCAGGCAATGTAATTGGTGTTATTTGTGTGTCTCAGAATATATGTATTTAGTTATTATCTAATTACAGAATAATGTGTATGTGTGGTTGATGTGGTTTGAATAGGTATTTTTGCCACTATTCGAATGCGTTGATAAGTATTGAGTATTGTTCGTAGTAGATTTAACGTGATACCAGTTCATAATGTATGACTCTTTGCGTACCAAAAGGGCACCTGCATGAATAGATCTTGTGAACAATACAATAAGTTAACCCTTTTCCCATGATGTTTGCTTACAAGTTGCACTGACTGACACATAGACGCCTATGCAACATGAATTACAAAAGGCTGCAATTACTGTTGAGTTAACCAGGGCTCCAAAATTCGGTGGTGCGATGAAGTGGGAACAGAACGGTCATTACATCCTCAATCGGGGAAGTAAGTGAATCGTCCTTCACTACCTGGATTTGATTACTCTACAACCTGAAAGTGAAGGCTATGAATTAATTTCCCTTTGTGTGTGATAAATTTGTTAATGTGTTCCAATGGCCATGATTGTGGTGTATGTGTTATGGTCTTTATGGACTTGTTGTCTACAAAGACAAAAGACCTTGTCTTCCATCAACGTTATGTGCGGGAGGTATGGGACAAATTGCTGCTAAGCCTTCTGTAGGGAAAAATTGCACATCTTTCAGTAGCTTTGCTACGGCAAGATGTTATGCATGGACATCTAACCTCCACAATGTTGTCGTCGAGTATAATTTTCATTTGTTGGAGGTGCTATAGGTGCCATACACATACAACTGTGCAGATTCTATTTAGCATGGGTAGCACTTGAGGACAATGCTCATTTTAGATGGCACTGGTTATTGATGATTCATGTATGTGTCAACGTATTGTTGATTACTTGAATATTGTTCACTGTTGGCTTCCCTTTTTTTGTTGGGGAGTATGTATTTTTGGCAAATGCATAGAAGATGATCTTATATGCATTTCGGGCCTGCTTATATCCCTAGAAGTTTTTAGTTGTATATAAAGGGAGTTGAGGACCCTATAGGTGTACTTTTTACTAGCTTCTCTATATTTGCTAACCCAAGTTGTCGACAACAATATGCAAGGATGACAATAGATACAATGTTATTTACCCTCATATGACAGTGTATTATGGTGAATACAGTCTATAATATCCACTGTAGAAGTTTTGTCATTCATGTTTGGGGGAAAGAGTTAGGATATTGATCAGTCGTTAAACATATTATTTATGACGTCAACGGGGTGAAGGTATGTGAGTTTTTTTTTTTGTGTGTGTGTGTATTGTGTGTGCGTGTACGTGTATGTGTGTGTGTGAATACATAGTTATATATACATATAAATATGTGTACATATCATACTATTAAGTATTGACTTTGTCATTGCACAAGGCCTAATATGAGGAAGGTGATAAAATTGAATGGCCAAGGCCACTGTCATAACTTGTACGAGTTGATAAGTAGTGAGTATGACATTTATAGTTCTACTATAACATAGTGCATTGGCTAGTGAACCTTATCTAACCTGAGTTCCCTATTGCATATTCTATAAATGCCATATGTGTGGTGGGTTTTTTCCCTTATTTAATGCATCACTTTATTCACCTACCACCCATTATGTTGCTTGTGTTGTCCAAGTATTATGAAATTGGCATTATATGGTCACTTTCTTTAATAGTACAGGTAAACCATATATGGAGAGAGAAATGGGACTTTTTGCTTAATTTCCACAATTGGGAAAAATTTAGGATCCAATTCAAGCTCGTTATCCCAAGGCACCATCAGGGAAGGGAGTAGCAATAGTAGAGATTCAGAGTGCAGTTGCAGTGAGTGCATAATGGACCTTTTTGTCACTGTGGTCTAGAAGCAAATCTGGTGGAGCATCATGACAAATACTATCGCATATATGCATGCAGCATGTTATTTTAGAAGGATGCTATTCTTTGTTATTTTGCATATAAGTGCCACCATATTACATATTTGCAATTATTGTATACATTTACTAATAACTCATTCCTTGTAATGTGCATACGATGATATTATGTGTGCATACTTCCATGAAGTTAACCCTCCATACCCACAAAAGGCTATGGAAGTTGTTGATGACTTGGCAGCCAGAATCAAGAGTCATGTGATTTGCTTTTAGATGAGCGAAACAGTCATTATTGGATGCAATGAGAGGATACAGTTGTTGACAATGTTGTTGGGGCTAACTTACCTCGTATGAACGTGATGGTTAGGTTTGTTACTGCTATCATCACTGTTCTAAGTGCAATCCTAATTTTGATTGGGTTCTGTTAGGTAAGATGAACTTCATTCCCTAATTGCTCAAATCCTAATGTTGGTGGAAATCATTTTAGAAAAGGATAAACTTGCGACGTCACTTTTTGGGGCCATGTGTTCCCGAATACAGGTAATGCTTATAATTGACGTGGACGTACATATAAGTGTTGTGTTTAGCTAAAAATTTTCTTCTTTTCATTTGGGTAGTTTTCGCAAGTCTGTATGTAGTTTTTTCATGTCCCTCAACAACGTGCCAAATGTGTACTGTGTAGTCCCTTCTATTGTGAGTAATATTATGCATGCAAATTAAGAATAGGTGGACAGTGCTCTATTTGTTTTGCGTCTCCATTGTCGTATTCCCAGTAACCACAGATACGTGTTTGGCTTTCCCAGGTTATCCACAAATAACATTTCAATACATGATCTATGTCATTTATAAGTTGATTAAGGTCAATGCGCAATATGGGTAAGGTCGGTGCCCAATATGGGTGTCCTTTCACTTGCCTACAACAATGGATTAGGGGTTTAAACATGTGGTTCGAACCACTCATATGAAACAATACCATCCTATCCTACTCAAAAGCAAACAACCTTTATTCAACAAAGTTGGTGAGCCATAGAGCAATGTTCACAAATTATAAGAAAGTACATTTTACGAAAAACGAGATAACAGACAACATTATATTACAAGAAAAAGGAACCCCCCCACAGTAGTGTACTAACCTAAGAGGATGTCTCATTGACCTTGTAGTCACTACGTTCCTCAAACAAGGCCCTGTGTGAAGTGGAAAAGTGTAATGTGAGTGGCAATGAAGATAATGCTAACACATAAAGAAAGGTAGATTGTATAATTCTTGGATTTTTACCTTCACATGGAATGACACATAATCATTGTCACCAATCAATCCAACAAGGGCCATTTTGGATGTGTTCCATAAAACTGATACCCCTCCTACAAACCCTAGTGGTTCAATGTAGAAGTACGCCATCTCAGTTACCTCTTTAAGAAGGCGATGAGCATTTCGACCAACATCACATGTGTCACTTAGAAAATTACTTAACAACCCATGAGAGATGGTATTTTGAACAAGTGCGTCATGAATGAGGCTCTACATGTGCCTACAATTCCACACAAAAACCCAAACGTCTTATGTTGTGATAGGTGGAACCCCTTTTGCCATAGCATTACCGGATATTGTGGTCATTACATGGATATCGCAGATGATAGCATCCAATTCCTCCAGCGTCATGAAATTAATCTCAAACTTAGTTGCAACCCTTTCTCCAGGGAGGACAAATAAGCATGTGTTGCCCATCCAACCACTACAATGCATGCCAGTTACATTAGGCGGGATTAAGTATGTTGATTGTGGAGTGTAGTAAGGACTAGGATTGGGTCAATATCAAACACCTATACAATTCCTGCTTATTTAACCATGTGCCCCAAATGGATGCACCACCTACCATTCGCCCATATGCTACCTCTCCTATATGCTAGCCAGTTCTCATTGAATTCTTTTATGATTGGCAGTTGCCAAGGACAAGTCGACCCGATGGGAGCATATGCTTCGAATTGCGCACCCTGTTCCAATCCGCAGGACT